>CAMZMU010000066.1:676217-972517 GCA_947311845.1 Poa pratensis
ACGCTGACATGGGTATGCCTATCGGGTACCCTACCATGAGGGTACCTGGTGCACGTATCGACTAGGCCCAACTATCAGAGCCTACATGAAGCCCATGAAGGGAGGCCCACGAAGATGGAGTATCCTCCAAGTTTGGCGAAGCAATAGTCGGTTTAGAGTTTCCTTACTTGTAAATCGAGTCGGTTACGAACACCCGAGACCCAGCCTATTATTTAAGGACTGGGAGGGCCATCGAACCAGACCACGTACTTTCAGAGCCACCAAAACCCTAGCGAGATCGACATCTCGCCGGGACCTTGTAACCATCATATTCACAAAGCAATAACAGACAGGCAGGACGTAGGGGTGTTACCTCCACACGAGGGCCCTGAACCTGGGTAAAATCTTTGCCCTGCTTGTCAGCCGACGATACTTCCAGCTCTACCACGTTCTCTCCCCCATATTCATAACCTAGGGACCTTAACCATGGGTCTTGATGAGTCTACCCCTCGTCAAGTGGCGCCGTCTGTGGGAAAGAATAGCGCTGGACTCGAAGTTTCGCCGGTCCCAACAGCAAACGGCAAATCGCCGATCACACCAGCAAACGGCAACTCGCCGATCTCATCTGCAAACGGCAACTCGCCGGCCATGTCAGCAAACAGCAACTCGCCGATCCAGGCGACACACGGCGACTCGCCGATCCACTCGAAAAGCGGCAGCCTGCCCGCTTCACCTGCAAAAAGCGCATCTGCTCTTCCAATGAATTTCAATCCGCACTCGCCGGAGCTTCAGGAGGCGTTTTCCGGCCTTGAATCAGGTTTGAGTTTACTGTTGGAGCATTCAATTTTTTCGTAAACAATCTTGGCACGCAGGACTCGACAGATCCGCAACAACTGGCGCTGGGCGCACTCGAGGCTCCGTCGACTGCGCTCGCCCCGTCGTCGATTCCTGAAGCCTGCTCGCCCGCAACAACCATGTCGACCGGCGAGATCGACAGGTTCATGATGACGGAACTCCAAGGCGAGGAGGCAGAATCAGCATACCGCACAAGCAACGTCGACTTCAACCTACCACTCGACGAGAGTTTCGACTGCGGGATCTCCCTCGATGACTTCTACGAGCCCGCGATTCATAACGACAGCAACGTCGACTCGGAGATCTTCACCAACACCAACCTCGACTCAGAAATCCATAATGGCTTCGCCAACACCGAGATGAGCATAGGCGATGAGCACATCGACAACGAGATTCGCCTCGAAGATCTACTCGATGAACACTGGCTCTGACATGAGCCTCGACGGCGACGTCGAGTCCATGACTGGAATCGACAGCACATACACCTGTCCACGGGTCACGCCCCATCAGGTCTACGTGGCCTTCTCCGCAGAATCATCCGCAGACGCAGCCGCTCGCAGGCCTGCACAATTCCCATGCACGGTAACCATGCCGGATGGGGTCACAACCTTGACAATCACGGAGGAGATGGCAGCAAAAGCAGATAAAGTCATAAAGGAGTGCACAATGATGCCACCAAATTCCACCCCAGAGGAGATGTTGACCTTCCAGTACTTCAACTGGCAGGAGTCAATTCGACTGCAAAACTACCGAGCGACGCTCGAAGAGCGCAAAAGGCAAGCCAGCCTCTCGAGTGCCCGAAGAAGGGAGCAATCCCTCGGGTCCACAATGCAACCAACCCCACGACCTAGGTCGCGGTTGGCAAGCCTTCCAGAACATGAAAGGGTAGCAATCACCCGTAACCTGTCGTTCATGACAGAGGACGCTAACGGAATCCCAGTGCCCAAAACTGCTGCGGGTGCATTATTCTCCGTAGGTGCTTACCTCAAGGCAATGCAACCTCCGGCGAATGACCCTAACGCAGCCCTGCATCGCCAACAACTCAAATCGCTAGCTCTAGCGGCACAGGCTATACAGCCAGAAGACAAAACTCCAGCAAGGAATCGCGATCGCGACATAGTCGACTCACGACACGCAGCACATCATCGCAGTGGTCGCAGCCACCACTCGGATGAAGGAAGGAGAAGCACGCGCCGGCACAGGTCCAGCAGAAGCAGATCTCGAAGATCCTATAGCAGCGATTCATACTCTGATCGCGAACCAGAGCCATGCGGAGCATTGTGCTTCACTCGACGCATCCGTGAGACGCGGATGCCCAAAGGTTCAAGTTGACAGGCGAACAACCCAAGTACAACGGTCGCCAAGAACCTTCCGGGTGGCTAGAAGATTACAGACTCGCCGTGGCATGCCAGCGTGGCACGAACACCACGGCGATGCAGTACATACGACTCATGCTCGAAGGAACTGCCCGCGACTGGCTCAAGGCGCTCCCTCCATCATCATACGACTCGTGGGACGATTTCCGCAGAGACTTCATCAAAAACTTCGAGCCTCTATGTGAGCGCCCGAAGACATTCGAAGAATTAAGGGCATGCACTCAACGATCAGACGAGTCGTTGAGATCATACATACGGCGGTGGACCGAAATACGCAATTCGGTTGGCAAAGTGTCAGAAGACAGGGCCATGGATGCCTTCATACAAGGTCTCGCCAGGAAGGACTTCAAAGAGGCACTGGGTCGTGAAAAGCCAACCTCCCTGGCTGACCTCATCAAAGTTGCGACTGAGTGGGCAGATGGAGAGGATTCTGTACGCAGATCCCGTGCTTCCCCACCACGCGACAACTACGAAAGCGGCAGTCGAGGCCGCAGAGATTCATACAGAGAAGATCGCAGGCGCAAACGTTCCAAACGTCCTTACGACGATAACAGACCCGAGTTCATGGCGGCTGGATACACACAACCCGGGAGACCAAGATAGAAGCAATCGACGCTCGGATGATCGACGGGACAGTCGAGATCGCGAGCAGCGGAGCGACAGCTACAAAAGGCAAGAATGGCGCAAACGCAGCGACGCAAAACCCGAGCGGTCATTCGAGGAAAAGATGGACGACTGGTGCAGATTCCACCTCTTCAAGGGGGACGACGGAAAACTACGCTCCAATCACACCCTAAGGAACTGCAGGGAATTCGACCAAATGGCGACTGACTACATGATACGACTCAAAAGGTACGGCCCAGCACCTGCTCAGCCCACGCCTGCACCCGCACCACAGCCGAACGCTGTGCCCGCTCTCATGGCGCCACAGCCGCCACCGCAACCACCACCACAGCCTGCTCCAGGCGCAAACCTCGCAGGTGCCATACAACCCGTACTACGGGCGGAAGATGATCAATATCCACAGCCCCACGGGCAGATGTACATGATACAAAAGGGTCGCCCCTCCAACAGGCAGCAAAAGCTAATCACTCGACAGGTGAACATGGCTGTCATGGCACCTCCTGCCGTGCCGAATTTCTGAAGGGATCGGAAACCATCATAAGCTTCAGTCGAGAGGATCATCCCCCAGCTGTAGTTCGACCAGGGCACGCGGCTCTGGTACTCGACGCGCAAATAGGAGGCTACGCCATGACCAAGGTCTTCATGGATGGAGGCAGCGGCATAAACATCATCTTCGCGGACACGCTCCGCAAAATGAACAGGTCAGTCGAAAACCTCCCAAAATCTTCAAATACCTTCCACGGTATCGTTCCTGGCAAAGCAATTAGCCCAGAAGGCACCATACAACTCGACGTTACGTTCGGGGACAAAAGCCACTTCAGGACAGAGTCGATTGAGTTCGAGGTCGTCGACTGGAAATCACAATACCATGCTATTCTTGGTCGCCCGACGTTTGCTCGATTCATGGCGGTGCCACACTACGCGTACCTCACGCTGAAGATGCCAGGACCAAAGGGAGTCATCACTGTCCGTGGAAACTTTCAAAGGTCCGATGCTTGCGACCGCGAGTTCAGCAAAATCTCCGAGATGTTCGGGGTGGAAGAATCACTCGCCGACCTGGCGATTTCCAACGACCGCACACTCCTTCCGGAGCATAAGAAGTTGGCAGTCGACAGATCCTTCAATGCTACAAATGACACAAGGTCGCATCAGGTGCACCCGACCGATCCGTCCAAGACAGTCAACGTATCTTCGAGCCTGCCTATCGCATAGGAAGGCGCGCTCGTCGAATTCCTCCGTGAGAACTGGGAAATATTTGCGTGGTGTCCAGCCGACATGCCAGGTATTCCCAGGGAATTCGCCGAGCACTCTCTCCAATTGTTTCCAGATGCAAAGCCAGTCAAGCAAACGATGCGTCGAATCTCCGGCCCAAAGCGAACCGCAGTCGAATCTGAAGTCGACCGGTTACTCGCAGCAGGATTCATTAGGGAAATCAAGAAATCACAATGGGTGGCCAACCCCGTACTCGTAGAGAAGAAGCATACAGACATCCTTCGGATGTGCGTGGACTTCACAGCGCTGAACAAGTGCTGTCCAAAGGATCACTTCCCGCTACCCGAATCGACCAGATCGTCGACTCCACCGCCGGATGCGCACGACTCTCCTTTCTGGATGCTTACTCAGGTTATCACCAGATAAGGATGAAGCAAGAAGACGAAGAAAAAACGGCGTTCATAACCCCACTCGGGGTCTACTGCTACACAACTATGCCCTTTGGGCTCAAAAACGCGGGTGCAACATACCAGCGCATGATGCAGGACTGCCTCAAAAAGCAAATCGGACGCAACGTCCAGGTCTACGTGGATGACATTGTCATTACCACAAGGGAAGAACACACACTACTCGACGATTTGAGGGAGACGTTCGCAAACCTCAAACGCTTCCATATCAAGCTCAATCCTAAGAAGTGCACGTTCGGCGTTCCAGCCGGGCAGCTCTAGGGTACCTAGTCTCTGCCCGTGGAATCGAAGCAGACCCGGAGAAAATACAGGCCATCCTCACAATGCAAAGGCCTTCAAAGCTTCACGATGTGCAGAAACTAGCAGGACGAGTAGCAGCGCTCAGTCGATTCATCAGCAAACTGGGTGAAAAGGCTCTACCATTCTATCGACTGATGAAGAAGGCGGACAAGTTCGAGTGGACGCCAGAAGCTGAAGCAGCCTTCACAGATCTCAAGCGGATCCTCACAAGCCCTCCGATCCTCGTCGCACCTAAGGAACGGGAACCACTCTACCTGTATGTCTCGGCTACAAACAGGGTGGTGAGCACCGTACTGGTAGTCGAACGCATGGAGGAGGGGCACATCCAAAGCATACAACGTCCAGTCTACTACCTGAGCGAGGTTCTCTCCATATCAAAACAGCGGTACCCGCACTATCAAAAGCTGGCATACGCTGTATTCATGTCCTCAAGGAAGTTGACACACTACTTCACCGAGCACCCGATCACCGTGGTAAGTAACTCAGCAATCGGTGATATCCTCACAAACCCCAATGCAACGGGTCGAGTCGCAAAATGGCTCATCGAGCTGGCTCCAAGAGACATCAAGTACGAGCACCCGAAGGCTATCAAAGCACAAGTCCTACCCGACTTCACAACCGAGTGGATAGAGGCCCAATTACCTGGAGCACCAGACGTGTCCAATTCCTGGACCATGTACTTCGATGGGTCCAAGAAACACGAAGGCGCAGGCGCAGGCGTCATCCTCATATCACCAAAAGGGGACAAGCTACGTTATGTTTTGCAGATGGGATTCAAACTACCCTCCAATAACGAGGCTGAATACGAGGCTCTGATCCATGGCATGCGGATGGCAAAAGCACTTGGGTGCACTCGATTGATGATCTACGGCGACTCCAATCTCGTGGTGCAGCAAACAATGAAGGCCTGCGACGCAATCGCGGACAACATGATCGCTTATCGCGACCTGTACAACACACTGGAGGGCAGCTTCGAGGCTGTGAGTTGAGGCACATAGGAAGGGAAAGTAACGAAGAAGCAGACATGCTAGCCAATCTTGGCTCAACTGGCGCACAAATTCCACCTGGTGTCTTCCTCGAGCGCATCGAACACAGATCTATCAAGGAGAAACGAGAGCCTCCTCCGTCGACTACGCCAGCCAAAAGCAAAGCCTAGCACAGAGGACCCCCCAGTCGAGGTACTCCTCATTGAGCCAACTTGGACTCAACCTTTTCTGGCTTACATACTCCGCGGCGAGCTACCAGATGACATAACCGAGTCCCGACGCGTGACTCGAAGATCAAAAGCATACACCGTTATCAACGGCGAGTTATACAAGCGCAGCATATCAGGTATGTTCCAAAGATGCATCGCATTCGAAGATGGCCAAGCCATACTTCGAGATATTCATGCAGGTACCTGTGGGCATCACGCCAGCAGTCGATCACTCGTAGCCAAAGCCTTTCGCGCAGGGTTTTACTGGCCTACAGCACTCAAAGACGCGGAGGACATAGTCAAAAGGTGCGTCGGCTGCCAGAAATTCGCAACAAGGCCGCACGCACCCGCATCGGCGTTGAAGACTATACCGCTGGCCTGGCCTTTCGCCCAATGGGGGCTCGATATGGTTGGGCCACTCAAAAATCATCGCATGGCGGGCATACTCACCTACTGGTGGCAGTCGACAAGTTCACAAAGTGGATCGAGGCGGTCCCCATCACAAATTCGACTGCTACTACGGCAGTCAACTTCATAAAGAGCATCATCTACCGCTTCGGTGTCCCAAACAGTATCATCACTGATAACGGCACAAACTTCACGGCTGAGGAGTTCAAAACCTTCTGCAAAGAGCAGGACATTACGCTCAACTACGCATCCGTGGCACATCCACAATCCAATGGCCAAGTCGAAAAGGCCAATGGACTTGTGACGAGGGATCAAGAAGCGCCTCCTGGTGCCACTCAAAAGAGCTGCGGGTGCTTGGGTCGAAGAACTACCATCTGTGCTATGGAGCCTACGCACAACTCCCAACACTTCTACGCAGTTCACCCATTCTTCATGGTCTATGGTGCAGAGGCAATTCTGCCATCAGATGTGGTTCAATGCACCACGAGTTGAAGCATACAATGAAGACGACGCAAGAAGCACTCGAAGACGCAGTCGACTTACTCGATGAGCGCGAGACACGGCCTTGGCCCGCACAGCTGTTTACCAGCAGGATCTCCGCAACTACCACAGCCGTCGACTGCGCACCAGGTCCTTTGTGTTGGCGACCTGGTTCTTCGATGAAGCAAAAGAAGGTGCACAAGCTCGCTTCCCCATGGGAGGTCCCTTCATCATCACGGAGGTCCTTGGTGGAGGCGCATATCGACTGAAGCACGCGAAGACAGGCGAACTCTCTCATAATCCTTGGAACGTTGCGCATCTGCGCCGTTTCTACGCATAAAGTGCTCACAGTCATACAATGTAATAGGCTATATGTCGGATGGCTGCAGGTTTCAGACGCGCTCTTTTCCTTACCAGGGTACCTAAGGGGACTGGAAGGTTTTTAATGAGGCGGCCTGCAGCCTAACATTCAAAAGAGGAATAAAATCAATGTTCCTTCGACTTCTTTGTGGTTACTACCCGCATAATTCATACCTTAACCGCACCCGAAACCCTCGGGGGCTGTGTTATCGATCAAATGAGCTCTCGCTCTTGCAGAAACACAATGCCTTAGCCGCACCCGAATGCTCGGGGGCTGCGTAACAAGGATCCAAACAAAGAACACAAAAACTCTGCAGCCGCACTCGAATACTCGGGGGCTGCACAGTCATTGGTTCACAACCAACATATTTCACAAACCCCGCTCGACTGACTCGGGGGCTCGACAAAAAATCAAAGTATACAAACTATACAATATACAAAGAGTCAAAAATTACACTCGGGGGCTGCCCCCTATACAAAAATTGCACTCGCAAACTATTCTAATCCTCAGGCTCGTCCTTTACGGGCAGCTCGGGACCGCAAAGCTGTTCGCGAGTGCACTCGATTAGTGTCTCCGCAGCTCGGATCGTGTCATCCAGGTCTTTTGTTCGAGAACCTCTCCGGCTGCAGGTGTCCGCAACACCAACCTTGGTTTTCGACTACGCATATACGCCATTGCAGCGTTGGCTCCAATCACAAGTCTCTGAGACAGCAACTCTCGAATGGGATTTGTTTGACGGAAGATGTTCAACAAAGCACGAATCCCTTGTGGTTGTGGCCCCGCAGGAAAAAGAGTCTCGTTCAGGCGAATAAACGCTGCCCGGCATAACTCCAGCAGTTCAGCACTTCGCCAGACGCGATCCTTCAGGGTGGCGAGTATGCGGGCATGGTACCTATCAAGCCAAAAGTGTTGACGCCCAGTCGTAGGGTCGTCAACCACGCTATCCAGACGCCCTTCCACGCGAATCTTTTCAGCCTGGAAGTTGTCGACAAAGCCTACAAACACGGGCGCACCAGTCAGATCAAAAGGACAATAGCTACGCAAAAAGCTTGTAAACAGAGCAAGACTCGAACTTACACTCGAGTTGCCTGTTCACAAGATCCATCTCCCCGAGCACATATTCCTCGCGTTGGGTGGCCAACGCGGGTCTCGCCCTCAATCGATTCAGCTCAGCCTGGGCGTCCTTCAGATCTTGCTCCATTCTCACAAATTTGGCCTTCATAAACTCCATCACCTTGGCATCATTTACCACCTGACCCTGGGATCGGGTGGTGATTGGAGCCTGCGAGGAACTAGTCGCAGTAGCAGGTTCTCGTGACTGTTCAAAGAGCATAATCACAAACACAAAGTTTGTGTCAGAAGCAAAACTCAGTCATAAGCATACAACTCTTCGAGTGAAAGACATTAGCAAAAGACTGTTGCATAAACAAAGCGCAAACTCGCGCAGTTCAGAAGGTATCATTACAAGGCATAAAAAACAAAAGGGTACAGCTACCCTAAACCTAAGATTCGATTTCCTAAGCAGACGATTGGCAGTCTCGAGTGCCCGGCGCTCCATGGTGGTCATAAAAACCTCGGCCAGTCGCGCGGCGGCTCCGCTCACCCCCTTCAGAGAAATGGGCTTCCCATCTGGCTTCCGAGGGAACGCAGACAGTGCTGCCTCGTAGTCGCAATCTATCCCATGTCCCATAAGAAGCTTGATGGTGGACTCGGATCCGCGTACCGTGTTGGCGCGAGCGAAACCCGCCATGGTGGACGTCCCGGGGCCAAACACGTCGGCGAAGTCGTCCGCGTCGACGGCACTACGCCAGTCGGGAACACCACCTTGTATACAGCGCCAAGTGTGCTCGTCGATTTGGCGAGTGCTCTTTCGCCTGGTTGCATAGGCGCTAAGCCGCCCACAGCCTGTTCCAGCGAAAGATCGTCACTCGCCACGTCCGCAGAGGCCGGTGCGCCAACAGCTTCTGCACAATTCAAAAAGGCAAAAGTCATTTCATGACACTCGACAGTTATATCGTCATATCAAAAGGAGAAAAGATTACTCACCTCCCATGGCCTGCGCGAGTGCCGCGAGCTGGTCAGCATATCCTCGCTCGCGTGCAGCGGCTGAGTTGGTGGCGGCAGCCAGCTCTTTCTTCGACTCTTCGCGCTGCGCGGCGAGTGCGTCTTCCAGCTCCTTCTTCTCGCCTGGCCCAGCAAAATCACGTGCATTCAATACTCGACAAAATCAAGCATTGCAAAAAGAAATTCAGCAAAACAAAAGCAAAAAGGAGAACTCACGACTGAGCCGCTCTAGCTCGGCGCGCATGGTATCCCTCTCCTGCTCCACCTGGACATAAGCCTTGGCGAATCTGCCAAGGTGTGGTAGAAGGGCTGCAGCACACGAATTCAGCAAAAATTCAAACTCTCACAGACCTACAACTAAACGGGTCAAGCAAAAAGCTACTTACGTGGTTCATCCACGGCTCAGGAGCCGCGACTGATGTCCCGACATCTGGAGTTGCCGCCTTGGCTTCTCAACAGCATCAGTGGCCATTGGCTGGGCAGCCTCGTTTCCAGTCGGTGCAGAATTCGAGTGCTCCAGGGTTGGAACATTCTCGACTGGAGGAGTCCCAGGCTGATTGTTTTCAGCGCTGTGAGCAACACAACAAAGCAAAAAGACGGTCAGCACAAATATGTGACAGCACAAAATTCTCATATCATACTCAAAAAACACATACCTGTGCTCCTCATCTTCCTCATCTTCGGAGTCGCCAAAAATTGGTCCCCAAAGGCTGGGGTACCACTCGACTGAAGAGGAAGAGTTGAGCTTGTTGAGCACGCACGCAAAGGAGCGGCTTGGAAAACAGGTGGTGAGCCTGATTCCTCGTCATCCTCCAAGCCCTGCCCCTCGCGGGTGAACTCACAGCAGAAGGCGCCTTCTTGGCCAGTCGACGCCGCTTCGGTGGCGCGGTATCGACTTCTTGGTCAGCGGTGGCCTTGTCTTCAGATTGGACCTCTTCTGCTGCTTCCTCCTCGACCTCCTCCACATGTGAAGTGGTGGCAGAAGGGATGGGCGACTGATCCCCTTTCGGGTCCACCACCTGTACCTGGTTTCTTCAGTCTCGCCATTTTCAGGCAGAGGAGGAAGGGAGGCAGCAGTCGAGTGACCCTGCATAGCATACATCACAAATTGCAAAGTCAGAATCAAAAATCGCATATCGCAGAACATACGAGTGGCAAACTCTTCATTGCAAGCAGGCTATAACACATACATACCTCAAGCAAAGGGTTCTCCAACCCATATGGTTCAACAGGGCAGTCGACGTTGCAAGTGTCGGCTGCCGTCAGTTGGTGATGTGCCGCACATGCGTCAGCAGCTCACTCCTTGACAGCTCCTCTGGGTTCATTCGGGTGATGTCACCCGCGCCTTCATACTCCCACATGGGGTGCGCTCGGGCACGGATGGGCCACACCCGCCTCTTCACAAAGGTGGCGATTGGATGCCTGTGACCTTGTCCAGCATGCCTCCGATCCGAGCCAGCAAAGGGCTTGCCTCCTCCATTTCTTCGGCTGAGAGTTGGTGATCCCACGCCTTGGTCCTGGCAAAAGCTGCAGTCGAGAAGGCGGCGACTCCGTCTTGCTCGACAGTCGCATAAAACCACCCCTTCCTCCAGCCTTGGGCGGAGTCGACGGTCTTCAGGCGGAAGTAGCGGGTGTCGCTGCGCACCTGGATTCCACAGCCGCCAACGGGGTAGGTGCGACCACCTCCTCTGTTCGGCCGCACCATGAAGATGGCTTTCCACAGCGCCCAGCTGGGTGCGACGCCGAGGAAGCACTCGCACAGCGTGATGAAACACGCGATATGCATAACCCGTTTGGGGTGAGATCATGGATCTGCACCCCGTAGGCAAAAAGAAGACCACGAACGAAGTCGTGGAGGGGAAGCGAAAAGCCCCTGGCAAAAACTCCGCAAAACAAACACGCTCGTTGGCGCGTGGTTCGGGGATACCTCCTTGGGCGACGGCGCGGACGGCGAGCTGCTCCGCGGGTGGCAGATACCCCTGCTCGCGGAACTTGAGCAAATGGGCGTCCTTGATGGTGGACTTCGCCCAGTCCCCGCTGCCCTTCTTCAGTGCGGTGGCGCGCAGATGTACCCGCCACGGTCTTCTTGCCCTTGGCCGCATCGGTCGCGGCGGCGGCGGCAGCACCACGCTTCGCACCTCCACCTTTCGCCATTGCTACAGTGGAGGGTGTGTGGGGCAAAGAACTTGGGCGCAGAGCAATGGAGGGGCAGCGCGAGGAAGGAGACGAGGGGCGGCGCAGGGAGCAAATGGCAAGTAAAAAACTCTGCCAGCGCGTCCCCCTATTTACCACAGATCGCAAAATGATCGTAACCGTCAAAACAATGCATACGCTCCGCGCGAAATCTGGCCATACACGTGGTGGCCACGGAGGCAACCGTCGCCGGCCACTCCGCCCACTACGCACGGAATCCAGGAAACCATCATCACGCCCCGTGAAAATCGCGCCAGAACGGTCAAATCAAGTCCACGCGGCGTCATCCCTGGTCAGCTCTGCAAAAACGGGCCCACAAAGCAGGGTCACGTCTTATCAAACATCACCAAGCACGCCACCGCTTGTCAGAGATGGCAGTCGCAAAATGCGTCATTGCTGACGTTATTCATATTGCAAACTGGCATAAAGTCACTCGATGATATCTTCGTGGTCTCCACATAAATATCGATGGTTTTGCAAAGGTCATAGACCAGTCGAAGATTCTCGACTGCAACATCATACTCCCATCGGGAGCGTATCAAAAATTTCTTTGACTAATGTGTGCAGGATAAAAATTTTGAGATTATCCTCCATTGCAAGCAATAAAGCACAATCTCGGGGGCTACTCCCATCGGGAGCGCTGTCGCGCACCCGATAGAATAATGGCAAAAGTATCAGTCGACAACTTCTTCGACTCAGTTCATAAGCAAAATCACTCGAAATATTCCCGAGTTGATCCGACGATCCTTGGATGCTGCATGCATAGTGCAAAGGTAAGACCCACCGATCAGTCGAGCTGGGCTAAGGACCGCTCCAGCAGCGTTATCCTTAAATTTTCCGTGTCAGCAGACATGATGAATTATCCCCGACGGACGCGTTGGGTTGATTCAAAATTATACTGCAGTTCGATTCAGTAAGACCTCAACGGCCGTTTCGAGTCTGTCCAGTTTGTTCCAGATTCGAGTCCGGGGACTCGAGTTTGATTGAAAGCTAGTATGGTTTTGCCACAAATGGTAGTTAACTGGCCCCGATCCGTCGTGTGTGCCGGGCCTGCTAAGCTAATATCCCTTGATTATCATAAGCAAAAATCATAGTCGATGAAACACTCGACATAGCCAACATGTGCTATTCATAAGAATTTCAAGTCATATGACATAAAAGCAAAAAAAATAACGTGCATGATGTATGAGTCCATGCCCGACTCTTCGAATCAGACAAGTACTCGGGGGCTACTGACATGGGTATGCCTATCGGGTACCCTACCATGAGGGTACCTGGTGCACGTATCGACTAGGCCCAACTATCAGAGCCTACATGAAGCCCATGAAGGGAAGCCCAAGAAGGATGAAGTATCCTCCAAGTTTGGCGAAGACATAGTCGGTTTAGGTTTCCTTATATGTAAATCGAGTCGGTTACGAACACCCGAGACCCAGCCTATTATTTAAGGACTGGGAGGGCTGTCGAACCAGACCACGCACTTTCAGAGCCACCAAAACCCTAGCGAGATCGACATCTCGCCGGGACCCTTGTAACCATCATATTCACAAAGCAATAACAGACAGGCAGGACGTAGGGGTGTTACCTCCACACGAGGGCCCTGAACCTGGGTAAAATCTTTGCCTTGCTTGTCAGCCGACGATACTTCCAGCTCTACCACGTTCTCTCCACCATATTCATAACCTAGGGACCTTAACCATGGGTCTTGATGAGTCTACCCCTCGTCATACGCACATCCGGAGGATATCTGTGTGCTTCTTTTCTACAAGTACGGGGTTAGCGACCCATTGTGATTTCTTGATTTCTCTGATGAAACCTGTTGCAAGTAGTCTGTCGACTTCAGCTTCGAATGCGGCTCTTTTCGGGCCGGATATGCGGCGCATTGTTTGCTTGACTGGTTTAGCATCTGGAAATAATTGGAGAGAGTGCTCGGCGAATTCCCTGGGAATACCTGGCATGTCGGCTGGACACCACGCAAATATATCCCAGTTCTCACGGAGGAATTCGGTGAGCGCGCTTTCCTATGCGATAGGCAGACTCGGAGAGACATTGACTGTCTTGGTCGGATCAGTCGAGTGCACCTGATGCGACCTTGTGTCATTGGTGGCATTGAATGCTCTGTCGACTGCCACCTTCTTGTGCTCCGGCATAAGTGTTCGATCGTTGAAAACCGCTAGATCGGCGAGTGTTGCTTCCATGCCGAACATCTCAGAGATTTTGCTAAACTCTCGGTCGCAAGGATCGGACTTTTGGAAGTTTCCTTTGACTGTGATTACTCCTTTTGGTCCAGGCATTTTCAGCTGAAGGTATGCGTAGTGTGGAACTGCCATGAATCGAGCGAACGTTGGGCGTCCAAGTATGGTGTGGTATTGTGACTTCCAGTCGACAACTTCGAACTTAATTGACTCTGTCCTGAAGTGGTTTTTGTCCCCGAACGTAACGTCGAGTTGTTTGGCGCCTTCTGGGCTTATTGCTTTGCATGGGACGATACCGTGAAAGGTATTTGAGGATTTTGGCAGGTTTTCGACTGACCTGTTCATTTTGCGGAGCGTATCCACGAAGAAGATGTTTATGCCGCTGTCACCATTCATGAAGACCTTGGACATGGCGTAACCTCCAATTTGGGCGTCGAGTACCAGAGAAGAGTGCCCTGGACGAACTACCGATGGTGGGTGGTCCTCTCTACTGAAGCTTATTGTAGTTTTGGATTCCTTCAATAATTCAGTTACGGCAGGAGGTGACATGACCGCCATATTTACTTGTCGAGTGCGAAGTTTTTGCTCCCTGTTGGAAGGACGACCTTTCTGTATCATGTACATCTGCCCTTGGGGTGGAGGGTACTAAGGTTCGTCCACCCGAGGTACGGGTTGTATGGCACCCGCGATATTTCTGCCTGCGGCAGGCTGTGGTGGTGGAGGTGGTGCCATCAGAACGGGCACATTGTTTGGCTGAGGCACAGGTGCAGGTGCGGGTGCGTGTGTGGCTGCTGCCTTTCTGAGTTGCACGTAGTCAGATGCTAGTTGGTCGAATTCTCTGCAGTTTCTCATCGAGTGATTGGAGCGCAATTTTCCGTCTTCCCCCTTGTACAGGTGTAATCTGCAATCAGCATCCATCTTGTCATCGAATGATCGCTCTTTTTGTGCGCTGGAGCGCGACTTGCGCCAATCTTTCTTCTTGTAGCCGTCACTACGTTAGTCGCGGTCTCGACTGCCCCGGCGATCATCTCGACTATCCCGTCGATCTTCTGACCGTCGGCCGCTTCTGTCTTGGTTGTTGCGAGGTATGGAGAATCCAGCCGCCATGAATTCGGGTCTGTCATCGTCGTAGTGACGTTTTGAACGTTTGCGCCTCCGGTCGTCTCTGTACGAATCCCTGCGGTTTCGACTGCCGCTATCATGATTGTCATGGGGTGAGGACCCGCGTGTGGTGCGCGCCATGTCTTCTCCGTCTTCCCACCCAGTCGCGATCTTTAGGAGGTTAGCCACAGAGGTTGTCTTTTGGCGACCAAGTGCTTCTTTGAAATCTCGCCTGGCGAGGCACATGATGAAAGCATCCATGGCCATATCTTCTGAAATTACTCCAACTGAGTTGGGTATCTCAGTCCATCGTCGGATGTATGACCTCAGCGTTTCGTCCGACCGTTGAATGCAGGCTCTCAGTTCTTCGAATGTTTTTGGTCGCTCACATAGAGGCTCGAAGTTTTTGATGAAGTCTGCGCGGAAGTGATCCCATGAGTCGTATGTTGATGGAGGTAGAGCCTTGAGCCAGTCGCGGGTTGTGCCTTCGAGCATGAGTCGTATGTATTGCATGGTTGTGGTATTCGTGCCTCGCTGGCACGAGACAGCCAGTCTGTAGTCTTCCAGCCATCCTGAAGGTTCCTGTCGACCCATGTATTTGGGTTGTTCAGATGTGAGTTTGAACCCTTTGGGCATCCGTGTCTCACGGACGCGTCGAGTGAAGCACAGAGCTCCGCATGGCTCAGGCTCCTGATCAGAGTACGAGTCGCTACTGTAAGATCTGCGTGATCTGCTCCTGGACCTGCGCCGACGTGAGCCGCTCCTTTCCTTCGAGTGGTGACTGCGACCACTGCGATTATGTTCTTCACGACGCGGGTTTACTATGGCACGGTCTCGCCTCCCTCCTGGAGTTTTTGGGATTTGGCGTATGGCCTTCGCCGCTAAGGCGAGTGATTTGATCTATTGGCGATGTAGTTTTGCATTGGGGTCGTCCGCTGGAGGCTAGATTGCCTCTAGGTATGCTGCAGCAGTAAAAAGGGCACCCGCCGTTGTTTTGGGTACTGGTACTCCCTCTTCGTCGAATGTCATGAAAGAGTGGCCTAAGTTGCGGGTGAGTGCTTCCCTCTCATCTTCTGCGAGGCGTGACAGCCTTGATCTGGGTCTTGCGTCTGCTCGCCCGGTGGAGCTCATGGAGAGCTGTCTTCTCCGTGCACTCGACAAGCTAGCTTGCTTTTTACTTTCTTCGAGTGTTGCTCTGATCTGCTGCAGTCGAAGTGATTCCTGCCAGTTGAAGTATTGGAAGGTCAACATCTCCTCTCGTGTTGCGTCCACTGGCATCATTGTGCACTCCTTGATGAATTTATCTGCTTTTGCTGCCATCTCAGCAGTAATTGTGAGAGTTGTGACTCCATCCGGCATAGTAACTGTGCACGGGAATTCTGTAGGCCTGCGACTGGCCGCAATATTAGATGATTCTGCGGCGAAGGCAACGTAGACCTGCTGGGGTATCACCCGAGGGTATGCATATGTGTTTTCGAGTCCTGTCATGCACTCGACGTCTTCATCGAGACTCATATCAGAGTCAGTATGCCAGTCGAACGGCCCATCTGGGCGGAGCTCGCTGTTGATGTGTTCATCGCCTATGCTCATCTCGGTGTCGGCGAAGTCGTTATGGATCTCGAAGTCGAGGTTGTTGTTGGTGCAGATCTCGGAGTCGACGTTGTTGTCGATATGAGTTTCGGGCTCATCGAAGTCGCTGAGGGAGACCCCGCAGTCGAAACTATCTTCGAGTGGAAGATTGAACTCGGGATCGTTTGTGCGGTATGCTGATTCAGCTTCCTCACCCTGGAGTTCTTTCGCAATGAACTCGTTGATCTCTCGAGTCGACATGGTTGTTGCAGATGAGCAGGCTTGGAGGATCGACGATGGTACGGACGCAGTTGATGGATCCGCAGTCGAAGGAGCCGCAATCGATGGAGCCTCGGGTGCGGAAGTCGCGAGTTGGCGTGGATCTGTCAAGTCCTGCATACCAAGCTTGTTTATGAAAAAATTGAACGAACCAACGGTTAAATCCAAACCTGACTCGAGACTAGCAAACGTCTCCCGGGCTTCTGGCGAGTGCGGCTCGAAGTTCATCAAAGGATCTGATGTGCTTTTTGCAAGTGAAGTTGGCGTGCTTCCGTTTGTCGAGTGAGTCGGCGAGTTGCTGTGTGCCGTCCGAGTCGGCGAGTTCTAGTTTGTCGATGCAGCCGGCGAGTTGCCGTTTGTAGATGCGATCGGCGAGTCGCCGTTTTCCGATGGAACCGAAGAAACCGTGAGTCCAGCACTATTCTTTCCCACAGACGGCGCCAATTGACGAGGGGTTAACTCATCAAATCCCATGGTTAAGGACCTAGGGTTGAGATTTCGAGGGAGAGAACGTGGTAGAGCTGGTAGTTTCGTCGGCTGACCAGCAAAAGCAGGGATTTTACCCAGGTTCAGGCCTCCGGAGAGTAACACCCTACTTCCTGCTTGTCTGGTATTGACTGTGTGAGATTATGCGGGCTACAATGGGGTCCTGGTGAGATGTCGATCTCGCTAGGGTTTTGGTGATTCGAGTATTCCGTGTCCTGGATCAGCGGCCCTCCCAGCCTTTATATAATAGGCTGGGTCTCGGGAGTTCGCAACCGAGCCTGTTTATATGTAAGGAAAGTCTAAACCGACTATCCCTATGTCTAATCTTGGAGGGTACTCCATCTTGTTGGGCCTTTCGTCATGGGATTCATGTAGGCTCTTGATAGTTGGACCTTAGTCGACACGTGCACCAGGTACCCTTATGGTAGGGTACCCGGGATGTATATCCTTGTCAGCTAGTAAGGCTGGGAACCCCGGTCCATATTTCACATCTAGCATATTTTCTGGTGCCATTGCCTCTGTATTACTGTTACTATTGCTCTCAAGTTACTGTTGCTTTCACATCACTCATGTTACTAGTGCGTTTTCAGGTGTGGCTGAACTGACAACTCAGCTGCTAAGGCTTATAAGTATGGGCCTATTATTTCTGTGCCCTGGTTCGCTTAACTTTCCTCGTCTGTGTCCTACTTGCTTAACTTTCCTCGTATGTACCCTACCTACCTCTTTCGAGGCTCGAAGATGGCCAAACGAAGCTTCTCCATCTGGTCAAAGGTTTGACTGTTAACTTTTGACGGGAGGGACCCCCTGGCTGAGGAGTTACTCGGAATGCTTAATAATTTCAGTTTTTTTAAATGTTTAAATTTCTCACAGGGACCCACTACTGACGAATCTGAATCTGAGATTTAAACCGTGCAAAATTCGAATTTTGCAAGTTTCGAAAAAAATGTGAAAAAAATTCCGAATGTTGACAATGATTATTTATACTAGTGTGCATAATTTGAGTGTGAAATATTGTATAGTTTGATCTGTGTAAAAATGACAAATTTCTGAATGTGAGATCTAGATCTAAATCTAGATCTAAACAGTGCAAAATTCGAATTTTTCAACTTTTGAAAAAAATGTGACAATAATTCTGGATGTTGACAATGATTATTTATACTAGTGTGCAAAATTTGAGTGCGAAATATTGTGTAGTTTGGTCTGTATAAAATGACAAATTTCTGAAATATTGTGATATAAGTGAGTTGATGGCTGGCTGGCTAGCTCATATACGCGAACGCCGCAGTGCTCGATTCGCCTATGTCCGACCTCGTTGTCCACTTTATCGTGCTCAGGGTGAGCCGAGCGTCCTAACGGGCATGGTGTTACACGCGGTGAGGGCTTCTCCACGACCACGAGCGGGCGGCTTCGTCGGACTATTGTCGAACACCTTGAGGGCGCGATCTGGACATGCCGATGTCGGCATCAGCATGTTCCGGCCGATTCCCAACAAATTGGGAAGCAATCTTTACATTGTTGTGTGCCAAATTGGATTTCCTACAACTTTCTAGTTATGCGGTTTTGCTAGTTTTGAACTTTCTCTATTATGTTTTTGTGAAAAACAGTTCCAGTCTGACCTCGTCGTCCACTCTATCGTGCTCGGGGTGAACCGAGCGTCCTAACGGGCAACGTGGAAGTAACCCAGCACCAACAGCAAAGAAGCAAAAAAAATGAAAAGAAGAGCAAGGTCGTGGCCCCAACAACGGCAACAAAGAACAAACAAGCCAAGAAGCACAAGAAGGGCGAGGGCGAGGTCGTGGCCCAAACTGGTCCAAATCCAGCAAAGAACACCCGGAGCAAGGTCGTGGCACCATCTAGTCACACAAGGAGCAAGAAAGAGGGTGAACATTTGAGAAAACTTGTAATATTTGTTGTGCTACTTCTGTCGAACACCTTAAGTGCGCGCTCTGGACGCGCTCTGGGCGCGCCATGGCGTGCTCTTGGCGCGAACTAGCACACACGCGCGCGCTCTGTGTGTCGCTCTAGTCAAAACTTGTTGTATTGGATGCTTATTATTTTTATTCGAAATTAATACTCTGATAAAGAAGCTTGCCGCCGGATTTCCTATTTTTTTGAATGTTCCCTCAATTTATATGATTTTTCTGCGTTAAATCATAATAAACTCGTTTAATGCATGAAATATAGCAAAAAAGCTTAAAAATTCAAAATATTCCGGCATTGTGCCTCCCATATGTCATGCTCTGCGTAGAATTTATGTACGTTCATTTTGCACTCTTATCTGTCATTGCTACTTCACAAAAAATAAGGAATTTGACACTAAATAGAAGTTAGAAAAAAAACGGTCAATTTTCTTGAAATCTTTGCTTCGGCAATATTGTTTGTAATTTCAAAACCCATGTTTGTGCCGAGTTTGGTCATCATAGCTTAAGGTTAGCTATGGATATGGCCATGAGCTTGGTCATCTAGCTTGAATCCCATGAATGTTCATACAAGATAGCCCATTTTGAGAAGACTCATTTTTTCAAAATCTTGAATTCCATGTTTATGATTTTTCCTGGACAGTAGTACACTAAAAGAGACGATTACCGCTGGATTTCATATTTTTTTTAACTTTTCTCGATTTATGAGAGCTTTCTCAAAAAAAGGTCAAAATTGTCGGAGTGACCATTCATAACCAAGGTGTGAATTTTCCGATGTTTTGGGCGATTTTGCATAGAAACATTCTATACTATGTTTATATGATTTTTGTATAATTTTGGGTACAAACTATAACACACTTGTAGTTCAAATCTCGTTAAATAGCGTTAAATCCTATTAAACTCGTTTAATGCATGAAATATAGATAAAAAGCTCAAAAATTCAAAATATTCCGGTATTATGCCTCCCAATGTCATGCTCTCCGCACAAATAATGTACTTTCATTTTCACCCTTTTTTGTCATACCTACTTCACAAAAAACAAGAAATTTGCAACTAATTAAAAGTTAGAAAACAAATGGTCAATTTTCTTGGATTCTTTGCTTCGGCAATCTTGTTTGTAATGTCAAAACCCATAAACTCAGCGAGTTTGGTCAACATAGCAAAACGCTAGCCATGGTTATGGCCATGACCTTGGTTCAAATCTTGGTAAATAGCGTTAAATCTCATATTCACAAATTTGTCATTTTTACAGAACCAAACTATACAATATTTCGCACTCAAATTTTGCACACTAGTATAAATAATCATTAACAACATCCGGAATTTTTTTCACATTTTTTGTCAAAACTTGAAAATTTGAATTTTGCACTGTTTAATTTTCAGATTCAGAAATTTGTCATTTTTACACATACCAAACTACACAATATTTCATACTCAAATTTGCACACTAGTATAAATAATCATTGTCAACATCCAGAATTATTTTCACATTTTTTTCAAAACCTGAAAATTAGAATTTTGCACTGTCTAGATCTAGATCTAGATCTCGGATTCAGAAATTTGTCATTTTTACACAGACCAAACTATACAATATTTCACACTCAAATTTTGCACACTAGTATAAATAATCATTGTCAACATTTGGAATTGTTTTCACATTTTTTTTCTAAACTTGAAAAATTCGAATTTCGCACTGTTTAGATCTAGATCTCAGATTCAGAAATTTGTCATTTTTACACAGACCAAACTATACAATATTTTACACTCAAATTTTGCACACTAGTATAAATAATCATTGTCAACATTCAGAAATTTTTCACATTTTTTTTCGAAACTTGAAAAATTCGAATTTTGCACTGTTTAAATCTCAGATTCAGATTCATCAGTAGTGGGTCCCCTATGAGAAATTTAAACCTTTTCAAACTAAAAAATAAAATTATTAAATCTATGAAATATGGGTCCCACCCGTCAGAAGTTAACGGTCAAACCTTTGACCAGATGGAAAAGCTCCGTTTGGCCATCTTCGAGCCTCGAAAGAGGTAGGTAGGGCACAGACGAGGAAAGTTAAGCAAGTAGGACACAGACGAGGAAAGTTAAGCGAACCAGGGCACCGAAAATAATAAGCCCTGTAAGTATTCTTTGGCTCCCCTTGTGTCGAATCAATAAATTTGGGTTTGACTTCCCTCGAAGACTTTTGCGATCCCCTACACTTGTGGGTTATCACCTGACATTTGTTCAAAACATGTCAACAGCCATTTCAAATTCCTAGCCATACTCAGGTCCTTTTGTAAGAAGATAATAGTATCGTCAACATACTGAAGGCTAATGACACCCCGAGGTATAACCTGGGGCATCAAGCCACAAATCAGTTGATTCGCAGCAGCTTTAAAAAGCATTTTGGTAAAGACGTCCGCAACAAAATTAAATAAGATTGGAGACATCGGATCACCCTGTTTTAATCCTTTCCCAGCCATAAAGTATTTACTATTCACATCATTAATCCTCACACAAAAAGAACTTTTGTATAAGAAGGATTTGACCCAATTCCTAAAAACTGGACCAAAACCTCTCGACTGCAACATCTTATCAAGGAAAGACCAATCGATGTGGTCATACGCCTTCTCGTAATCCAGTTTCAAAACCAGACCCGAGAGCTTTTTCGAACGAACATCATGAATCACTTCATGTGCTGCCACCACACTTTCTAAGATAAACCGGCTCTTAATAAACGCACTCTGATTTTTAGCAATTATACGGTTACCAATGGGAGCAATCCTATTAGTTAACGTTTTCGAAATGATTTTGAGGGAGCAATTACCGGGACTAATAGGTCTAATTTTTTTCATATCCCTAGCATTAGTTTCTTTCGGGATCAAGGTAATTATGGCATAGTTAAGTCTAGCAACATCAAGTGTCCCAGCCTCAAAATCTTTAACCAATGCCATAAAATCATCCTGAATCAAATTCCAAAAATTCTGATAAAAAAGAAAGGAAAACCCATCAGGGCCTGGAGTCCGGCAGCATAAGAACCCTCAATAGCTTTAAAAATCTCTTCTTCAGTAAAAGGGGCATCAAGGAGCAAAGCCTCCTCATTAGTAAGGAGGTCTTGCTCATCCCAGAAATTTTCATCAAGAAAATATCAGGAGTTTCCTCCTTGGCAAACAAGTTTTTGTAAAAATCCACAGCCACATTGAGCATATCCTCAGTTTTATCAATTGGGCCATCAGGGCCATCTAAAACAGCCAAGGTTTTCTTCCTACGTCTTTGGTTAGCAACTGCAGGAAAATAAGCAGTATTACGGTCACCTTCAGTAATTTTTCTTTCCCTAGACCGCTTCCAAGCTTTAGTTTCCTCTTGTGTCCAGATCTCATCAAGCTCTTTTCTAATATCATCCATTCGAACCTTATCATCATCAGAAAGACGATTTTGTTCAGAAAACACGTCCAAAATGTCAAACTCTTGCAAAAGAGCTCTCTTCTTCTTTTTGACCGCGACTTCTAAATTAATACTCCAGCCTTTAGCACTTTTCCTGAGCAACCTAAATTTGAATTGCCAAATATCAATTGCAGAGGTGCAATTGCATTTAGTATTCCACACTTTCCGAACCAAATCAGAAAACTCAGGATGTTTAATCCACCATTTCTCAAACCGAAATAGCTTGGGGGGAGGTAGCCGGTTAGCACCAGTATGTAAAAGGAGGGGCGTGTGATCACTCACAATTCTGGGTAAGACTACAACAGAAGTCAAAGGAAATTTTTGCTCCCAACCAGTTGAGGCAAAAAATCTATCCAGAGTATAGATAAAATAGGGTCTGACTGGTTATTAGACCATGTAAACAGTCTGTTAGCAGTTTTAATTTCAATCAATCCCCACTTGTTTATCCAGTCATTAAACATATGCACCCATTGAGGATTAATCTGTTCATTACTTTTTTCTTTAACACTTCGAACCAAATTAAAATCCCCGCCAATTAAAATGGGCAAGGAATTTTTCTCCATTAAGTCGTGGAGTTCAGTGGGAAACTGCAGTTTAAGGTCTGCGTAGGCAGTACCATAAACCATAACCAATTGTCAAAACAAACGAATCCGCCTTATTTCTCAAAACAATAGAAACAAAATAAACCCCAACATAGGAGGATAACACCTCAAAAACATCTTCCTTAATCCCCACTAGAATGCCACCAGCGGTTTTCTTAGCGGGCAACGAAACCCAAGTATACTGAATCGAACAAGAAATAAAATTCAGGAAACCATCTGAGAATTGCTCCCTCTTGGTTTCCTGTAGACCAATAAAATCAAATTTATGGTCTAGCACAGCATCAGCTAAAGCTTGCTTGCGGCCAGGTTTGCTCACACTCCTAATATTCCAAGAAGCACCTATCATGATATATCAGTTTTATAATTATAAGTTACAGAAAATCTAGCAGGGTTCAACGAAGCATCCATACCAGGTAACTGGCATTTTTGCTCGCTGCTGGACACAGCATAAAGAGAAGCATGTTCAGGATCAGGCAACTGATCCGAAAACACATCGATAGAATCAGGTAAAACAGTAATAGGATTATTCCTAGCATATTCTTCCTCGACTAAATTCTGTATTATATTGCAAGCATCATCAGAGTTAACTCCAATGTCAATATTGACAGTTTAGAAATATCATTCAGGACAGGAATTGGCATAGTCACAAAAGAGTTACTTCTGAAACTGGGAGGGATCTCAAGATTCCTTCATTTCTGGTACTCCTTTGCCTTCTCAACAACGTTCTGAGCACCATGATTCCTTGTCACCATCTTCCCAGTGTTCAAAACAGGTACCCATTTCTTTTGGCCAGTGGCAGGTTCAATCACTGCATCAGCAAGAGACAACTGTTCTAACACTGGAAACAGGTTCTTCCTCACCGAGCCAAGCTTGTCAATAACCTGTTGGGGTAGTGTTTCCATCTGCTCATCATGTTCCTCAGCAAAATCTTCATCCATGACACTTCCATCAGACTCCACAGCATTGAAATCTTCCAGAACCTGAGAACAGTAAGCAGCACTTGCATATTGTTCCAGCATGGACAGTGCCACACCATCATATCATCGACAGCATGGGGTTCCCAATCCCAAACCGAGTCATCAAATTTTGCATAGTCAAACTTAGCTGGAATCAAAGAGAAACTAGCAGGAGAGGGGCACTGCCACCCATCCTCAGTCTCGTCACAACATAAGCTTTTGCACTCAGTAATTAGGATATGAAAGTAATTAGAACGGAATAGAATCTATAGCAAGGGCTCATGCCAAGCAACGCTGGCCGCTTCCTTGAGACGCTAAGGGTGTGTTTGGTTTCACCTCCCAAACATAAAAGTTATAACACGAAAGTTGTGCTAAACATCAAGATGAAACTGCTCATAAAATGATATTTTGAACGCTCAACCGAGTGCGACGAATTTGATAAAACTCGTCTAAAACGGTTTGAAATTGAGAAGTTACAGTCGACGAAACTCAAAACCGAGCACGGGAATGTAACCTACTCGTTGACGCACTTTTTCCCTCGAACGAGTTTCTGAGAAAACGGCCAAATGGAACGTTCTTTCAGGGCCAGACCCTGGACTGCTTTGAGGTTCGCGTTGGCCAACAACGTGGAGTGGGGTGGGTTACCAAACAGGCCAAAATTCGCATGCAAAAGTGAAAAAACGAGGCCTTATACGAAACCAAACACGCCCTAATTTAATTGCTAGATGCCCTAGTTTTCACGTTTCCAGCCAGCGATTAGCGTCAGACGACACTTTTGTCATTGAGCGCGACGTATTGAACACTGCAACCGCTAATGGACCGGGATTCCAATCCTAGCTTCGGCGTACAAGCGACACACAGTGGATGCTCTTAGGCCAGATGCGCAGCAAATATTTACAGAGCGGAAACTTGCCCGACGAACCAAGCGAGGCCTAAGCAAAAAAAAAAGGGTGGGAATTTTTTCCTCGGCTTTAGTACAACTTTAGATATGCACGATTTTCATTCCCTAGCATAACTATTTTTTTCCATTTTCCCTGTTTTAATCTCTCATTAGTCTTTTGGCATCTAAGGAAAAAATTGAGTTCCTTATTCCCAAGTTTGCCTACTTGAGAAATTTCCAAAAACAAAAAGATGGTTTGGTTGAAAATTTAATTTAAATGAAGTTTGTCCGTGTGGGCCGATCTGTCATTATGAAGAATGCCTCAGCGAGATGTCTCTATTGTTGAGGCATTCTTGAGAATGTCTCGTACAATGCCTTTACATGCAGACTAAGTGACATTTTGGAGAATGACTCTAGGTCGATGCCTCAAAGCGCAAAGGCATTGTCTAAAGTATACCTCTTGGAGCCTCTACATCAAATTGAATTAGAATTTAAGAGACATAGTGGAGAGTGTCTCTACAAAAATTTCTCTACTGCACAGTTTTGTTGTAGTGAAATACCAGTTCTGCTTTGAATAAGAGACTATACAACATCTATTCTTTGAGTGTGCGGCTACAAAAAAATCTATTGGTGTAGGGGAGTGCATAAGCTCTGCAATGTTTGGCGCTTGATCGTTCTCGACAAAGGCATGAGCATCGGGAGATGATCTTTGATGGTCTTTCCAGGGCGAATCCATATGGTGATGATGATAAGATGGATAGATGGTTTCTTAAGCTTCAGTGTTTTGCTGGGCTAAAGAAGACTGTTATACTGCATTGCCCCTGTCCTTGCTTGTGTCCGGCCCCCCATGTTAATTCTTTGATAGTTCTGTGGGTTGTGTTTTTTCTGGTTAACAATTTGTTTTTTCTTTAGACGTTGTGCGTTGTATATAACAATTTGTTTTTTCTTTAGACGGTGTGCGTTGTATATATTCTCCCACCCCTGAAACGCTAGGCTTAGACGGTGTGAGTGTGGTTTCCCCCAGCTATAACGCGCCTTTATGGTCGTAGAACTTGTGGTTTGTGTGGTTGTTTTGCTATCATCACCATCATCACCACTAATATCAAAAGAGAGAGACTATCAGATCCGGACAATCTTGACCGTCAAGAGGTCTAAATCGACGTTCCACGGCATCCCAATGTTTTATGATGTGCACCTTCAGCAAATCACGCAAAATTAACTGCTCCTAATACCCTAACCCTCACGATCCCTTACAAACTTCCCCAATTTCATGCGCATGCATATGCACAATCACCGGGACTCCTCCCGCGTAGCTGTCCTCACGCGTCAGCCTCATCTTTTCCCCGCCATCATGCAAGATCGATCGCACGCCAACGTTCCTCGATAGAAGCTGACTGTCGAGGCCAAGCACACTAACATGCATACGACAAGGACGCCACAAACTGGCGGCAATCGCCATGCCCACTCATGGCCAGTCCCCAACGTGGTTATTCTTAATCTGCACATGTAAGATATCGGCGACTTGGATCTTCGTGGTTATTCTTAATCTGCACATGACCCGCTCTTCCAGTTAGTGCAGATTAGCACTATATAGGAAAGGAATCGAAATCTGCTGAATCGCTCATGTTATGATCTTCTACAAGACTAAGTAAAGTAGGGTTTGAGCTTCGACCATGTTAACTCTTCTTTTAGAGGAAGTAAGTCAGGTTAGAATAGAACTAGACGAAGCTTTCGGGAAGGATAGGCCTCCATTAGCATTCTATCGAGTCATTGTTTAGCAATCTCGCAGTCATTGAGACAAAGACTTAGCACGGGAGAAGGATCACATGAGCTATTTTTTTAGTCAGTCTGGCTGAAAGCGGGCTTGGGTTTAGCATTTACCTGTTTCCTTCCATCCAACCTGGGAACTACATTAGCATAGGGGATCGGGTAGCGAGCGCTCTCCTCGGCAAAGCAGACCAGAAATGAGTATCGACTTATCCTCAGGGGAAGAAGTATTCATTGGGCCCATTGTCAAATATCTCTGAGGAAAAGGCTGCACTGAACTAGAAACCACTAGGTTCGCCTTGCCTGGGAGGACTTGATCTTCTTGATTGAACAGATCAACGCATCCCACACTAGGTATGGTCTTCTAAACAGTGGTGACGAGAGAGAACACCTGGTTTCATTTACTAGAAATCAGACACGATATCCATGCTTTGGGGAGAACCTACAACTTCGCGTGATTCAATTAATTGATGTGGAATTCTTTTTTTCTGTGGGTTTGATAAGCCAAAATCAGTGTTTTTTTAAGCCTGATGCAGTATTGTTTGGAGAGGTTGGGACCAAGAGTTAAGGCCTGGAGCAAAATATTTGTAATCAGGATGGTGAACCAGGAAGCTCCTGGTCAGAAGGTTTCATGTGCCAACGCTCTCTCCATGCATGATTGAAGATTTTGTACGGTGTGGTCGCTTGTTGTTTGTTGAAGAATGGTTGTCATTGCTATTAGTAGGATGTGGCATTGCAGGCACATGAAAGAATAATTTTAACTAAATTCTCTTTGTAGTAATACTCATATGTGCCCTTTTCCTCTCGATTATCTTGTTTTTACGCTGGTTATGGTTAGAGGTAGCATGTTAAAGATTGGCCTATGGGAGTCCAAAGAATTAAAAATAAGTTTGTACACTAGCCATACTGGATAGAAACTGTAAACACAATTCCAAAACTTCAACAACGGGAGCCAAACTCCCTTCTGATTTTTCAAGTTCATCGACCTACAATTTGACAAATTTGGGTGACTTTTGGTTTTCTTTGGATGGAAATTTTTCATAAAGAATTGAGCCGAAGATACATCTTTTCCAACAATTCACGGTGGACGAGGTTATTATAAATTCTGAAAAGATAGTGATATAAGTCGGTAAGAAGGTATGAATTGCGTAGAAGTTATTTTAATGCCATTGTTAAATTTCTTATGGTTGACTATAACTTCCACCAAAAAATCACTTCTTGTAATTACATGTAGTTTGGAAATAAGCTGCTTAACATTTTGAGGGAATGAACTTAAGATATCGTTGCTTGTATTGTACTGCAATTTTACGGAATTTAGATTACTGTAGTAATGATAGTGGAACATGGCTCTAGTTTGGAGAGGCCGTGTGCAAAAAAAAACAACCTAACCCTCCCGCACGTGATTACCGCATGCTATTGTCTCGCGTTTATTAAGCTTTATGTTTTCGTGAAAACTGGTTAGGATACTTTTTTTTGGAAACTAGGTAAAAGCATTGCCTTTGCCTGGTTAGGATATGTTCCGAACTATGTTGTGAGTCCTATCTAAATGATTGTAAAACAAAATGATCCTCTTCATCTAATTATAAGAGGAGGCAGATAAATTTAACATACAAGATCGATATCTGCGCAAAATCAAATCCAAACGTTTTTTATCTTCTTCTTTTTTGCGAATAACGTCTTTTAGCAATATATCATAATGGAGGACCTAATATAAATATGTTTTACAATGATAACACCAACAAACCCTTTTAGCCAGTATACATGGTAACCACATGTCGCTGGGAAGCCATGAAGGCAAGTAGAAAACCAACTAGCGGTAGAGTGTGGTACTACTATACTTCGGCAAAAGAACATGCAAGCAATCTCGAAGATTACATGTAATATGTTGGAGCTGCAAGCAATCTCGAAGATCTTTTTTTTTTGAAAGGATCCACACTGCGTGTACAACAGAGATTACAAAGTAAGAAACAG
This sequence comes from Poa pratensis, assembly GCA_947311845.1. Taxonomy (NCBI): domain Eukaryota; kingdom Viridiplantae; phylum Streptophyta; class Magnoliopsida; order Poales; family Poaceae; genus Poa; species Poa pratensis. The sequence continues at coordinate 704,889 of CAMZMU010000066.1, forward strand.
AACACGCAGAAGAACAAGCCACCGAAGCTCAGCACAACAGCATCGCAAAGGAACCAGCCCGCTGAACTGCCGCCACGCCTGACGCCGAACTCCGTCGCCGCAACGCCGAAGAGGAAGGCACCAGGCCGCCGCCATCGCCGGAAAAGGGAGCACCCCACTCATGTAGAGACCGCAGAAGCCGCCCGCCGCAAGCGACGGGACCGAAGCTCGTTGAAAGCGCACGGCCATGGCGCCTCCTCCCCGGATCCACCCCTCAAACCAAACAAACCTGCACTGAGCACGAAGACATCTTGCCGGAGACAATGACAAGAGCACGCCTTGTTCGCACCTTCTCCCCTCGCCACCACGGCCGGCCGGAGATGGAGGAGACGAAGACAAGTTGAAGCAGAGCACAGGGCCATGAGCACACCTCCTCACGCCACCAAGGCTGGCAGAAGAAGCCTGACCACCGCGCCAAAGATCGGCGAAGACCACCGAGATCCCAGAAAAATTCTCCCGAAGAAACGGAGGAGCCAGCCGGCGCCAAGCACCAGCTCCCCGCCGCTCCACCCCCAGCACCCCCCGGTGTGGCCAGGAGGATCCACACCAAGACGAAGAAGGGGCGAGGGACAAAAGCTCCGCCAGAGGGCCATCACCTCCGCCACGACGGCCAACCTTGGAGCACGAAACCTCACCAGATCCGTCGATCCGGGAGGGAACCATACCGGGAACTCGTCGACGCCGCCCCGCAGAACGCCGCCGAGGTGGAGATCGAGTTCCCGCACCTTTATTCCAGAGCACCGCCGCAGCCACCACCTCTCCAGCGCCGCCCAGGAAACCTACTCTACTATCTACAAGCCTCGGGCACAGATCCGGGATCTCCCCACTCTCCCACCGCCGCAACGGCGGCCGGAGAGGGAGGAGACCGCCGAATCGGCCGTCGGCGGAGACCGGGATCGAGGAAGACGAGCGCCCTTTCGCCTCTCTCAAACAGTGACGAGGGAGGGGAGGGGAAAAGAGTACTCACGATTCATACCGGGCCAATCTCGAAGATCTTTGCTAAATTAAGTAGATGCATGTTGAGTAAGCGTGTGGTGGTTAATATACTACTCGTGGCTGGTGTGTTTTTTTTTTTGCGGGTGTGCCTCGTGTGGTGTTGACTCACTCAAACCACCTGATCACAGCAAATTTACAGCACCGCGAGCCACACTGAGATTCAGTTGGTATGTGGCACAATTATTTATGGATATTCCATTTATGAAGTCAAATTGATTGGCGATGAACCACGCGGATCAGTAGTTCAAACACGAGCTACAAAATGGTATTAACAGCTAAGCCGCCACCCCACATAAGCAGTTGACATGTCGCCCGCCCATGCACATAGCATGCAAGAGGATAAAACAACGAACATTGTTAACCCTACTAAACATGCATTCTCAACATTAAAAATAATAAGCTTACCCGCAAGACAAGCATGGAAGATCAATACGTCATATCATATATCCAGATCGTCACTAATCATGCCAGGAAGGCAACATTTTTTTAAACGAGACAAAAGACTTGCTATTTTCATTAATAGAAAAGGAGTTTTTAGAGGTTTTTTAGTTTTAAGATAGACATGCCTATGACAAGCCCTATGACATTGCACAAAAGCCTACTCTAAGAGCAAGCAAAAAAAAGTAGCATCAAAACAGACTTGATTGCTCATCAGCCAGCCATCAGGGCAGCTCGTTTCACCCAAATCTCTCCATGGGTCATGAGAACGCGAGGAAGAAGTACGCGTATAGCGTTGAGAGGAAGGACACTGGTGCAAAATGGGAAGCATCTGATTTCAAGCACCGCAATCTTTCTGTACTTTGGATCTTTGGATTTAGTCTGAAATAATTTTGTGGATTATGTCACAACTGTCATGAAAGAAACAGTCAATCTGAACGACGTAAATATACCTGCATAAGAAGCCAACATGCAACGAGGTGTGTGTATACAAACGCGGGCAAAGTGACACATACCGTGGTCAGAGAGAGTGAGAAGATATGGGTTAGGAACAGTTTTTGTTTTTTGTTGAACGGTGTTAGGAACAGTTTGAACATGCATAAGTGCCTGCTGTTAAGGCTTCACTTCCGATTTTAAGAAAAATAGTAAAGTTTTGATTCTGCTGGATGACAAGGAAAAATGTTTGAAGATTGTGTAAACACTTATTAATATTCGTGTCTAGCTATGTTATCATGTCTTTACATTTTGGCAACAAAGTGTGTCCGGCATAAGAAGGAGTGACCCTAATGACAGCCTTTCGAACCGGCTCCTATTTCAATCCGTGTTGGACCAGCAAGTAGTAGTGGACTGCTGAGGTACCTGCTGGTCCTGTGGAGAAGCCATTGGCAGATTGGCTGCTAGGCCGGAAGGCAGGTGGTACATACAACGGTGGCATTGCAAGTGACTGCATATTGTTAGTAGTAATTATTGCTAAGAAACTAAATTATTCTTGCTCAAGTGTTGTTGCATTTTATCTTGGAAATTTGGTTGCTCAAGCTGCTTATTTGTTTAGTACAGTTTTGCCGGGATAATGCGTTTGATGCTTTTTCGAGCCAACGGCCACAAAAGATATGTAGTAAGAAAGAGTTAAACGATTGAGAGTCATGAAATTGTCACGGATGAGCGCATTAATCATGAACTGGGAAAATGCTAACTATCGGTGATGAAGTTGTGAGTTTGTGACACATTGGTCATTCCGTCACAGCGGACCTTAAGTTGCTCATGTGGCAGTTTGTTTTTCACAAAATACACCCTATAGTTTTTCTTTTTCGCATATGTTCGTCCCCATGAATAAAATCTAGGTCGGACATTTTTTTCAAACATGTCACATGCATCTTGTCCTGCCACGCCATGACCAGCTCGCGGCGGGCAGAGAAGTAGCAGCAGCTGTCAGCGCCGTCGGGGCTGGCGCGGCTGCTGCTCAGCAAGAGCCGGCGTGCGCCGGCCACGTCGCCCATGTCCATATCCCGTGGCAGGAGCAGTTCCACGTGCGTGTTTAGCAATTCCGCTTCGCACTAGCTCGCAGCGACACGTCCTTGGACACCGCTGTGATGCGGCGCAAGGACAGGACCGGCCGGCCGGGGGCAGCAAGCAAGGCCTCGTACGTAGTGGTGGCGCGATGGAGGAGGAGGTCTGTACCGACCCCAAGGGGCGCGCCGATGCGTGCTCCAGTTTGTCCCAGTGCGGCAGCGCGAAGAAGGAAGCGGCGCGGGTGCCGGTCGTCGCACGCCTAGGCTCGAGTCCAAGCGGACCGCCTTTCTGACGGGAAACAGCAACGCCACTGGAGCCGTCATGCAAGGAGACGGCCACCTTCCCACCCCAGGTTCTCACCTCTAGTCACTCTTCTTCGTCACCTGCTTGGCTGCTTCAAGAACCCGGCCGCCACCACTGCCGTGGTCCTTCCATCAGCGAACCACTCTCTCTTGGGCATTATGTCAAACACCTGACGTGTGTCTTCTCCGCTAGCTTCAGCAGGTCAACCAACTCGCCCCTGCGCCCCGCCAGCAGAGCGTACACGAGCGCCCGCGCGGCAGCGGCTTGGGACTGAAGCGTCACGGCAAAGAGAAGGAGCAGCAGAGTGACAAATCATAACACCATGCGCTATGGCGCGCGTGTGCTATCTCCATCGTTGGCCAAACCAAGTGGATCCGTGCCCCCAGGCCCAACTCCATCTGCTTTTGACCCCTACTCGCCTGCGAACTGAATACAACAGCTCATATGCCTAGCTAGACGTATCGACAGTTAGGAGCCCCCACTTCTTAGTAGTTTTTTTTTTTGCGAAAACTCCAGATACATTAACCCAACTCAGAAACGCACCCAACAAAATAAGAAATTACATCGAAGTCCCTGGGCACCCACCCCTCTGCCACCACCGCCGTGGACCGGAGACGCGCCGCCGCAGCTCCTCCGTCGCTCCGTCCTGGAGCTAGCGAAGACCTTGAAACTTGAGGCAGCATCACGGACGGGAAGCCTTCGTGCCTGCACGCCGTCGGGGAAGAAGAGCAGACCGTCGCTGAGTCGCAGTCGTCTCCCTCAAAGAAGAAGGAGGAAGATCTGGAGCTCCTCCAAGTAGAAGACCTCTCGAAGCTCATGCCGCCGCCGGAGGAAGCAACAGCACGCCGACGAGCCGGAGGGCAAAGCACCCCACCGCGGGAAGACAGCAGCGCCGATCTGCCGTCCACCCACACACCAACCCAACCTCTGCACCGTCGCCGGGGACCTCGCCAGTGCATCAACAGAGAGGAAGGGGATGAAGAACTCACAAGGTTGGAACGCCACCGTCGCCGCAGCGCCCAGCCAGAGGATGAACACTCACCTCCACCACAGCACCTCACCCTCCCGCAGCCACCGTTGGAGGAGACGGCTGCCCGACAACGACGGAGAGGAGGGATAAGAACCCCACAGAGGGAGGACGACGGCGCCACCCCGCCAACCACCCGGGGGGACCAAAAGCTCCACCGATCCGTAGATCGAAGAGCAGCAAAACCACTAAACCCGAAGGCCAGTGGACCGAGCACGCCACCCACCTGCCGACGCCCGGCAAGGAGAGGAAAGATGGCGGAACTTATTCTCGAAGACGACGGCGACCTCCTCCCCAGATCGACGCCGACGAGCCCTAAAACTACCCTATGTACACGCCGGGAGACAGGGAACGAGATCCCCACCTCCTCCCGCCGCCGAAGCGACAAGAGGAGGCAGGGATCTGCACCTGCTCCGGCGGAAGGAGGGGAAAAGCAACCGGACGCCCTTGTCGCCTCTCTCGATCTACTGTAGCAGATGGGAGAGGGAGGGGAACGAGTCTTTAATCATCTCTATGGTGCCAGAGCTCTGGTAAGTCCGGGTCCCGTAGTTTAGGAGTTAACTCGCTACCGGACGTCGGCCTCTCCACTCGCTTCCTTACCGACCATAGCGGCGGCCACTTCCTCTTCAACTGCGGCGGCCAGATCTGAGCGCAGCGAGATGTTTCACCATGGAGTGCAAAATCGGTACACAGATCTTCTCCTGAGGTAGGTTTCTCCGCGCCCGTGGTCGCTATTGGATACTGTTGGCGCATCGGATCGTAGCTGAATCAGATTTGTGTTGCAGCATAGACGTTTCAACCTAGAGCGACCTCGGAGGAGAGCGCGTTCTCCGGTGACGACGACGGCCCGGCGGTGGTGACTAAGGTTCTCCCCACCTCGTTTTGCTCTTCCAGTTCATGCCTGTTGTTGAGCAAGAGCAGTCTGTGTGAGTCCAAAATTGTTGTGTGAGTCTTGCTCGAATTAAGAGCAGTCTTAGCAAGACCTTCCCTTTTCCACCGTAGACTTTTTACAATGAGCAGCTCGTCCTTCTCCATTTCCGCATAAGCGGCAACAAGAAAAAAAACAGTGAGAGAGCAAGATGGTATGGCTAATGGTAAAACCAGTGACCAGTGAGAGAGCAAGATTTTAGCCTGACCTGCCGCATAAATTTCTGTATGCAGGAAGTTGGACACTTTTAGGCAGCATACCCAAAGAATGTGAAACTGAGCATTCCTTTCTTCATTCGGAACTTCACTCTTGGAACTTTTGGTTGATCAATTGCTCAGGTTAGTATTTCATAAAAGAAGTAGATTGCAGCCAGACAGGAAGGTGTTGTACTGCTATTAACTTACTATGTATGCATACTGTGATTTGTCCCTACAATGCTACCTGTGATTTGTGCTCACACTTTTTAATGATATTGATCTGTTCTGTTGGCTGGATGATACCATGAAGTTTAATACTGTGTACTATTGCATTGTTCCTGGTTATATCCTTGATAAATTCTCAATTCCTGGTTGTGAAACTAAGGTTTGCTGTCTAGTATTCTCAATGTATTGGCCATTGCTTATTGGTTGTTTTTTACCGCTGCTTCTTGTAACAAAATAAAGAATGTTATAGAATTTTGTGTGGTACCATTGAGGGAGCAAATGTTTTGTATAGCGTTAGGGAGAAATGATACTAGGCACCGTTTTATTCCAAGGACATTTATATGACAGGATAAAAAAGGGCTTCAGCTGTCTAATGAAAGTTAGACCAAAATTGTAGTGTAGTTTTGGCAGCAGACCAGAAATATGCATGCATGGGAGTGGACTGTCAGAGAATGAATTGGAATCTAACTAAAGAACCGGTCCCTTCAGTACCAAATTACATAGAGTTTAGACAACAATGTTCAAATTTGACGGCCGAAATGATCGCAATTTTGTATACTAGGTTGCATTGTCAAATCTTTCCTTTATGACCAGTATATATGTCCAAAGGCCGGAGCAATCGATATGAAACGACAACTAACTCTGCCTTTAGTTGCACCAATCAGAAACTTGTTAAACAATTTCTATATTCGTACGTACATCAGTTAAACAAATGGATTATTGCGCATTTGCGCTGACTCACCCTGCATCTGGGAGAGAGTGGAATAAACACCCCAACAGAATAGCTAGAGCTTGCAAACAAGAAGTGAACCTTTTTTTTTGCTACAAAAATATCTACTTAATTTGCAGTGTATGTTTGCATAGTAGAAATATGAAACGTGTGGCCTGTATGTTTGCAGTGTCCTGTACCCACTGATGATCCCCTGCCTGAGTGAATAGGTGTTTTGTAGTGGTAGAAAAATAAAGTTAACTGGTGCTGGTCGTTTGTGGTTTAAAAATGTATATACAACTGGAAATTGTACCCTGTTTGACTTGCAGAAAAGCTGTGCTGGAAATCTACTAGACTATGGTCTGATCTAGACCATGACTTGGTGCTATTAAGTAAGTAAGTAATGAATTCTTGTGAGGTGTGAACTTCTGCGTGCAAAGGCCTGTGAAGTATCAAGGAGATGCTGAGGCATTTCTAGTTTCAGTTGAGATTATGTCAGATACAAATGTATGCGCTGGTGGATTCCTCATATGTAGAATCAGTTAAATGTGCAGTTCCTCTGGTATTCTAGTACTGTATGCTGGTGTCTAGCTTCATATTTAGCTTGCTGATTATTCTAACAGAGGCATATGCTGAATATTTGTTGTCAAAATATTCTTAAAACAGGGGGTGGTCGATCAGGAGAGGAGTAGAAGCAGATCAGCGGCAAGGGTGAAACAAGTACGAGACATTTTCTTGCTGATTATTCTACGTATGTCTTTGGTCAATGGAAATTCGATAATTAGTGCAATTTTGATGAGTGTAGTTTTGACAATTGATGTGATTTCGATTGGTGGAATTTCAATAAGCGATGCGATTTTGATCGGTGGAAGTTTGATAATTGACATTTATAATTTGTGCTGCAAGTTGCTTCTTTTTGTATGAAATGCTACAAGATGGTTATGTGTGCATTCATTCATAATCTTGTTTGAATTGTTTTTATAATATTGTGTCTTATTAGACTTTACAGCTTTTTTAATTACTTGTGATTTGTAGAATAGAAATTTAATTTGATTTTCTAAAAATCACCTGTTCGATGGGTTCGTTAGGGCCCCACATGTGGATATCTTTGTTGTTTTTTATTACCAAAGAATCTACATCTTACCATCGACGCCACGCATGGGGATATCTTCACCACGTATCAAAGAATACTTCTGGCGAGATTGGTTAATTAACAACCACATGGTTCTCTTTGATCTCAATTGTGGATATCTTCGCCATGTATCAAAGAATATTTCTTGTGGGACTGGCCGATTAACAACCAAACGGTTCTCTTTGATTTCACTTGTGGATATCTTCAAGTAACGTCGTAGACCATAGTACCATCACTGGTTATCCATGGTACCGGTTGCGGATATCTTCGTCACGTACCAAAGAATCAACATCTTATCATCCTCGGTTATATATGGTAGTGGATGGGGATATTTTCATCTCTTATCAAAGATACCCTCTCGTGGGGCCGGTCGGTTAACGTTCGCACGGTTGTCCACGATATCTGTTGTGGATATCTTCATCGATTAACAACTAAACGGTTCTCTGCGAACTCACTTGTGGATATCTTCGAGTAACACCATAGACCATAGTATTATCACCGGTTATCCATGGTACCGGATGCAGATACGTTCGTCACGTATCAAAGGCTCCACATCTTACCATCGCCGGTTATCCATGATATCGCACGGTTGTCAACGATATCATTTGTGGATTTCGTAATCGACTGACAACCAAAACGGTTCTCTGTGATCTCACTTGTGGATATCTTCAAGTAACGTCGTAGATCATAGTACCATCACTGGTTATCCATGGTACCGGATGCGGATATCTTCGTCACGTACCAAACAATGCACAACTTATCGTCGCCGGTTATCCATGGTAGAGGATGGGGATATGTTCATCTCGTATCTAAGATACCCTCTCGCGGGACCGGTCGGTAACATTCGCACGGTTACCATCTAATGGTGCTGGATGCGGATGTCTTCATCACGTATCAAAGAATCCTCATCCTACCTTCGTCGGATACCCACGGCCATGCACGCGGATATCTTTTCAAGTAATGCCTTAGAACATCATATCGTCACAGGTAACCCATGGTAGCGGATGCGGATATCTTCGTCATGTGCCAAAGAATCCACATATTATCATCGCCGGTTATCCATGGTAGCGGAAGGGGATATCTTCATCTCATATCAAAGATAGCCTCTCGCATAAACATTCGCACGGTTGTCCATGATATCAGTTGTGGATATCTTCATGGATTAAAAACCCTACGGTTCTCTGTGAAATCACTTGTGGATATCTTCAAGTAACGCCGTAGACCATAGTACTATCGCCGGTTATCCATTGTACCGGATGCGGATACCTTCATCACGTATCAAAGGCTCCAAATCTTACCATCGCCGGTTATCCATGATATCGCATGGTTGTCCACGATATCATTTGTGGATATCTTCATCGATTGACAACCAAAACAGTTCTTTGTGATCTCACTTGGGGATATCTTCAAGTAACTATGTAGACCATAGTGCCATCATTGCTTATCCATGGTACCGGATGCGGATATCTTCGTGACGTACCACAAAATCCACATCTTATCATCACCTGTTACCCATGGCAGCGGATGGAGATATCTTCATCTCATATAGAAGAATCCTCATCCTACCTTCATCTCATATTATCACCGGTTATCCAATATTTGGCCAAATTCCAGGCCGTTGCTCACGTGGGGTGGCCACGGCAAATCCCAGGGTCGAGTACCCCGGGTTTCGGATGAGGAGAGAAGTTGGCGCGTTGGTAGTTCCGTCGGCTGACAAGCAAGGATTTACCTAGGTTCGGCCCCTCATCATGAGGTAAAAACCTACATCCTGTTTGTCTGATCTTGTATTGATGATAATGGTGATGTTACATGGTGGCCGCAATGGCGATGAGGTGAGATGTGGTCTCGCTAGGGCTATGCCTATCTGTTGTGTGCCGTATGGATCTAGGGTTATGCGAGTTGCCTCTAAAGGGTGCCTCTGCCTGGCTTTATAAAGAGAGACAGGTAGGGTTTACATGAGTCCTAGTAGACTACGTCTTGGAGTCCTTGTCTTGTACTGCAAGTCATGACATCTTGGGCTTCGTTGGGCCGCCAGGTGAGTCTTCGTCTGGATCGCACCAGGTATACTAATAGTGGGGGATCCGAAGGGTATGCCCACGTCAGTTGCCATCGGGATATAGTGACATCTTGGACCGGTGCGCGCAACTGCACTCCTATGGCCAGCCAAATTCCAGGCCGTCGCCACGTAGTGCCGCTGCACATGCGCGGTGGATGCGGTGGGTGGCCTCCTATGCCGGGGCATATCGCGTCGACGACGACAGCCGCGCCAACAAGCTGCTCGTCGAGAACACATAGGACGCCGCACTCGTCGTGCTAGGTGCAGCGGAGCGAGTGCTGTGGCACGAGCTGTGCGTCTCAGGCACGTGCATGGCGTGGCAGACTCTGCGCAACTGTTAAATGCCAACCAGCGTGAATTCATCCAACAAGAGGCACACATGCCAGCTTCCGCCTTGGTGGAAAACAAAAGAAGCCAAATAATTAAATAAATCGAAAAAGACCTCTAACAATTAGAAGAAACAAAATTCTAAGCGTGTATTTGTAAAAAACAGTCAGCGACTTAACGTCCGTCGTGACGGAGTGACCAATGTGTCATAATTCTACAACTTGGTGACCGATAGTTACCATTTTTCCTGTTGGTGACCAGTCCGCTCATATTTGGCAACTTCGTGACCCCTTAAGCGTTTAACTCAGTAAGAAACATTCCAGTAGGGAGAGTACTTTTAGATTTCTACTTTAAGAACTGAAATATCTCTCTCTACTAGTAAATTTGAACTTGATCGAATCAATGCATGCTCAGAAGTAGCATGTCCTGACTCACAGAAGTATCAAAGATAATCCAAGAATATTCATAAATCAGCCATATGTCCTTGGAAGCCCAAATATAAGAAAACATAACAACCTTGTGTTCAAGTTTTGTATAAAAAATATTTTTTTAATCAATCTGTCTAGAAAATAAGGTGTCTTAACTTTTGTTAAATATATTATGTCATGTATTATATTTCCTCGAAAAATCTCCATAAATTTATAGGAGGTGTCTACAACTTGATTTGATTCGAGTAAGTATCTACAAATTATTGTGTACTGGATTTATTTGATTACTTAAATTTACAAAAATGTTTACGAATGTTTCTACAAATTATTGTGTATTGGATTTATTTGATTACTTAGAGTTACTTCAAAATATTCATTAAAATTCACGAAAAACATTAGAATAGTAACTATATTTGTTGCGCGCAACAGTTGGATTTCCTGTAGTAATCTGGATGTATGTATTCTGAAGGTCTCCACAAATGGTTAGTTCTCACATACCAACTAAATTATGTGATCTACACACATATGAAATTAACATGAGAATATTTGAACTTGAACATTATAACAAGCTTAAAACGTGATGGAACTGCACAAACCCCCTTGTCCTATGACAACGATCGCAGAAAAAAAAAAATCAGAAAATGGTACTACACGTGCTAAACAAATTCGGTGCTCTTAAATTTATGCTCACAAACTGAGACTTTAACGGAACAACAGTTAATGGTTGGCCCCATCCACATTCCATCTAGTCAATCTCTCCCGAGCAGCCTCCACCTGGAAAATTAGAGTAGAAACCATAAACGAATATATCTCATGAAAGATAGTGATGTCAGAGATTGACATCCTTTGCTTTATTTAATACTCCCTCCATTCCAAATTAATTGACACGAATATAATACAAAATTGTACTGAATACGTGTTAACTAATTTGGAATGGGGGGAGTAGGTCGAATATATGAAGACGAGCAAAGCTAACCTGTTTATCCCAATCCGTTCTCATTGTTATGAACAAAAGCACAATGGTTTGGACCAGTGTTCCGAGCAGCATGCCGACCCAAATGCCCTATATCCACAACCAAGGAGAGTTTATTAGGACCACAACTTAGAGCCAAGATGATTCGATGAACGAGGATAAGTTCAGTAACTGACTGATTTTACAAACTAGTTCGAAAGTAATCACCTCCAAATGATATCCAAGGACATAGCCTAGAATTGCTCCAATAGGGATGCCGATCAAGTAATATGTTGTGATGTTAACATAGGCAACTATACCTTGCCAACCTGCACCAACAGCAACACCTACAGTCGAACAAGATAATTGTCTCAGAAATAATAGTCTAGTAAAGCAAATATACAATATATACATTTGAATATATGGTGAACCCAGAACTGAAAATAGGCACTTGATGTGGTCTAAAATGCGGGATTTGAAAGCTACGTCGGATCTTCCATGGTGTGTTATTGGCGATTTCAATGAGGCTATGTGGAGTTTTGAACATTTCTCGGCTATTCCCAAACCTGAAGCACAAATGCTGGCGTTTAGGGAGACTTTGGAGGACTGTGAGCTTGTGGACTTGGGCTTCTCAGGGCATGCATATACTTATGATAATAAACGCCAAGGTAGAGCCAATGTTCAGGTGCGGTTGGATAGAGCTGTTGCTGACAATAGATGGCGCAATATTTTCTCTGATTCTAGAGTAGTCCATAAGGTTTCACCTTGCTCTGATCATTCTATGATTATTTTGGAGTGTCTAAAAGAGGAGTTTCAGGGGCCCCGTCCATCTCGTCGTCACTATGAGGTGATGTGGGAGAGAGACCCGAGTCTGCAGGAAAGAGTCGCCGAGGCATGGGCTGCTGCTGGGCCGAAAGAAACGTTGGGGGGCATTCGGATGGGCCTTAGTCAGGTTATGGGTCAGCTTCAAATTTGGAGCAAGCAGAAATTTGGCGCCGTCAGTCGCGAGTTGGAATGCGCTCGGAACAAGCTGGATGAGCTGATGAGAATGAACGCTGATAGGATGGAAATTCGTCGGGTGTCCGATAAGATGAATGAGCTTCTGTACCGTGAGGAAATGATGTGGCTGCAGCGTTCCCGGATTGACTGGCTTCGGGAGGGTGATCGTAATACGAAGTTCTTCCATACTAAGGCGGTGTGGCGTGCCAGGAGAAATAAAATTAAGAAGCTTAGGGATAATAATGGGACTGTTCACTCTGATGCTACGTCTATGGGGCAATTGGTCACCAATTATTTTAAGGAGATCTTCACAGTGGATGATTCCCTTGCACCTGAACCTGTTCTGAATCTCTTTGAAGAGAAAGTGACACCTGAGATGAACGCTAAACTTTGTGAGGATTTCACGGATGAGGAGATTGCTGATGCACTGTTTCAGATAGGCCCTCTTAAGGCTCCGGGGCCTGACGGTTTTCCAGCTCGTTTTTTCCAAAGGAGTTGGAGCATTGTTAAAGCAGAGGTGATCACGGCAGTGAAGGATTTCTTCAGGACAGGAGTGATGGCCAGTGGTATAAACGAGACAATGCTTGTTTTGATCCCCAAATCGGATGATCCGGAGATGGTGTCTGACTTCCGCCCCATTAGCCTCTGTAATGTGATCTACAAAGTTCTGTCAAAATGTCTCGTTAACCGCCTTCGGCCACTGCTTGATGATATTATTTCAGAGGCGCAGAGTGCTTTTGTCCCCGGAGGCTAATCACGGATAATGCGCTCCTAGCGTTTGAGTGTCTCCATTATATTCAGCAGGAGAAACATCCGGATAAGAGTTTCTGTGCTTACAAACTGGATTTGTCGAAAGCATATGATCGTGTTGATTGGGTTTTCTTGGAGCAAACGATGATCAGGTTGGGCTTTGCGCGCCGTTGGGTAAGTTGGATAATGACTTGTGTTACCTCGGTGTGATACTCTGTGAAATTCAACGGAGTCCAGCAGGAATCGTTTGCACCGTCGCGTGGTTTACGGCAAGGTGACCCTCTCTCCCCGTTCTTGTTTTTGTTCATCGCTGATGGTTTGTCTAACCTGTTGAAGCAGGGTGTGGATACGCTTACTGTCCAACCTGTCAAAGTGTGTCGGAGAGCCCCGGGTGTTTCCCATCTCTTGTTTGCCGATGACACTTTACTGTTCTTCAAAGCAAATCGACAGCATGCTCAAAGGGTCAACGAGATTATTGAGGTCTATGCTTCGGCCACAGGCCAGCTTATTAATAGAGCAAAGTGTTCTATCTATTTTGGTGATAGCTGCCCGTCTGCTTTCAAGCAAGATGTGATGAATATTCTGAATATACAAAAGGATAATTTCGAAGAGAAATACTTAGGCCTTCCTACTCCGGAGGGGAGAATGCATAAGGGTCATTTCCAGAACTTGCAGGAAAGGATGACAAAGAGGCTTATGGTTAATGGCGACGGAATGCCTTCCCAGGGGGGTAAAGAGGTGATGATCAAAGCTATCGCCCAATCCATTCCCACGTATATCATGGCGATTTTCAAGCTCCCTATGGCAGTGTGTGATGATCTAACTCGCATGGTCAGGAATTATTGGTGGTGAAAGTGCATGTGTTGCCCCATGTGTGGTTTTGGTAATTAATGACAATCCTTATGGACTAATGTTTGCATTGAGATATACTTGTAGATCTTGTCCATTGGAAGAGTTTGGAGTTCATGTGTTGGACTCTAGAAGATTACATGATGATCAATGCTCTATTCAAGGTTTATATGAAGAATGGTCATGTGTAGAATTGAGCATATTGCAAGCATGTCTTGAAGGTTTCAAGACATCATCTTTGTGAAGATAGAGAAGATTTTGAAGTGCAAGTTCAATATGATCTTTCTCGGAAGATATCTTTTGATTGAAGCTTGCAATGGATACATGAAGACGGAGCTTAGCGAGGCTCTCCCATAATGGTGTATGGGGGAGTATTTGGAGATGTCTTCATCAAGCATGTGCTAGCAAGCGCAATCAAGAAAGGTGGTCCACTTGAAGAGATCAAGATCGTCATCATCTAGCTCAAGTGGAATGCGCAAGGCGAAGGTATGATCTTGATAGGGTTTCTATTTTACCGGTCTCGTGGTGTTAGTGGGAGACCGGGTTTAGGATAAATGCCGTACTATCAAGAGGGGCTCTCAAGTGAGTAACTTGATCGCATCTTTGTGGAGAGCTCATACATTTGCATACTTGGCATTATCATCTTTCTTGGTTCTTATTTGGCTTTTATTCATGTGAGAATTTAGAGCTTGTGTTCATCTCCATACCAAGCTCTAGTTCACCGAAAACGGATTTCGTATTGACAACTTGTTGCGTTTTCGGTTTTGGAGGTTTTGCCGGTTCATCTTTTTATAGAGAGGTTTTACCTCTCTACATTTGATTTCCTCCTCACATGATGGACTATGATGTTTCTATGCATAATCTTGAAGGGCTCTTCGTTGCGATTCCAACGAGCCCAAGAACATCGAAAACGGAGTCCGGATGAAAATCTTGTTGCATTCTCGGTATTGGAAATATTACCGGTCCTCCTCGAGATAAGGTCCACACCTTCCATGTGTGGTATCTCCTCTGTAGTAAAGCTCTTGTCGTTACCTTTCCAACGCAATTGGATTCACCTGATTTGGAGTTCATATGAGAAAGTTATTGCATTTCAGGTTTTGCAGTAGAGCTTTTCTTTGTCTGGCGGTAGTACCGCTGTCGCAGCGGTAGTACCGCTCCACCTGGAGCGGGACTCCTGCAGCTCAGCTGGTACGTCTCCTGGCGGTGGTACCGCGCGATACCGCTGGTATCAGCCAGCGGTAGTACCGCTGGTGGTACCGCCAAGTGTACCGCTAGGCCGGATTTGCTCTCTGGACTCGCTACGGTACCCAGCGGTATCCGCCTCGTACTACCGTTGGGTTCCTTCAAATTTATTCGAAGGATCCCAGCGGTACTACCGGTGGTGCCGCGGTTGTACCGCCAGGCCTGGCAGCTTCGGTACCTCTCAGAGGTACCGCTGCAGCTGGACCGCGCAGTGCACTTGGTACCGTTGCGAGTTCAACAGCGGTAGTACCGCTGGGCACGAAAACTGCACATAACGGCTAGTTTTTCTGGGACCCCTATTTAAAGACTGCTTCTTCTCCAAGAAGCTCAGCTTGCCCCAGCACGATTTGCTTTCTCTCTCCTCCATTGTTGCAAGCTCAAAACTACAAGATCTCCCAATCCCTCCACCCAAACTCGTTGATCTTTGGAGGATTGAAGGAGAAGACCTAGATCTACATTTCCACCGAGCCGTTTCTCCTCTAAGTGAGTGGAACCCTTTCGATCTAGTTTTTGAAGTTCCATTTGTTGTGTTCTTCTTTGTTCTTCCTCTCTT
The DNA here is from genome assembly GCA_947311845.1 of Poa pratensis. Classification (NCBI taxonomy): domain Eukaryota; kingdom Viridiplantae; phylum Streptophyta; class Magnoliopsida; order Poales; family Poaceae; genus Poa; species Poa pratensis. Next base: position 720,548 of record CAMZMU010000066.1, read on the forward strand.
CTCCCCCACAAGCATTTGTTGCTTTTGGTGGGATTTGGGAGTGAAGGACTTGAGCACTTCTTGTGTTCATCGGAGAATAGGGTGAAGCCTTTTGTGGCATCTTGAGTTTGAAGCTCACACCCCTCCAACGAGACGTACTCCCCTAAAAAGGAGGAACTCGGGAATACATCGTCGTCTCCACGTGCCTCGGTTATTTCTATACCCGAGCTCTTTACTTATGCACGTTACATTGTGATAGCCTTCGAGCTTAAAGTATCATATCTTGCTATCACCTCGTTGCTTGACTTGCTTAGCATAAGTTGTTGGTGCACTTAGGTGAACCTAGTTTATTTAGGTTGTGTGCTTGATAATTTAAACACCTAGTTTTATTCCGCATTTATCAAGCCTAAACCGGAAAAGTTTTAAACGCCTATTCACCCCCCCCCCCCCTCTAGGCGACATCCTTGTCCTTTCAGGTGGGGTGTGAGCAATGGAAAGAGGAAAACCCACTGGAAGGCGTGGGATAAAATTCAGCAACCTAAAGCTCAGGGCGGACTTGGTTTCAGAGATTATCGGGTGTTTAATCAGGCGCTCCTTGCTCGTCAGGCCTGGCGGCTCATTACTAATCCTCTAAGTCTGTGTGCTCGAGTCCTAAAATCCAAGTACTATCCAAATGGCTCCCTGCATGACACTACCTTCACTGCCAATGCTTCTCCTTCGTGGCAGGGAATCCAACATGGTTTAGAGCTCCTAAAGTTGGGCTTGATCAAGCGTATTGCCAAGGGTTGTGAATCTCGTATTTGGAGAGACCCTTGGGTGCCTCGCCCACACTCCTATAGGCCAGTTTCAAGACAGGGCAGCTGCCGTCTCCGGCGAGTTTCTCAACTCCTTACTGCGGATGGACAATGGGACATAGCCAAGCTTCATCGTCATTTCATGCAGGTTGACATTGAGGCCATCTTGTCGATCAAGCCGTGCCCCCGAATTGAGGAAGATGTCTTAGCTTGGACTCCAGCTCATAATGGAATATTCACCGTCCGCAGCGCGTATTGGCTTGGCATGGAGTTGCTCAACCGGCCTTCTAATGGCGCCACTAGCAGGGCACCGGATGGCCATCGGGCCATTTGGAAGGCTCTTTGGGGGTGCCCTGCCCCCCACAAGGTACGCGTGTTCGCATGGAGAATTGCTACAAACTCATTGCCCACTTGGGAGAATAAACACCGGCGCAAGATGGAAGTGTCTAATATTTGTCCTGTCTGTGGTTTGGAATGCGAGGACATGTTCCATGCAATGTGCAGGCGGCGAGGTCCCTTTGGCAGGCGATGGAGGATGTTTGGCCAATCCCCAAGATCGAGTCGGTGGTCGACACCGGCAAGGAGTGGCTTCTTCATCTGCTGGACAAGAAGCCCGAGGCAACAAACACAATGGTGTTGATGACCATGTGGAGGATCTGGCACGCTAGGAATGAGATGGTCCATGTCAAGCCTATGCCGCCATTGAGTGCTCGAAGCGATTTCTCTGCAGCTATTTGAACTCGCTCTTGTCCATCAAACAGGCACCCCACCATGATCCGGTGAAAGGGAAGGCGGTGCTTTGCTATGAGCCAGAAAGTAGAAGCATGAAGAAGAAGGCCAAGGTGGTGTCCTCACAGCCACCCAGTCCGTGGATCAAGCCGACGAGAGAGACGGTGAAGCTTAACGTTGATGGATCCTTTAAAGCAGCTGAGGGAACAAGTGGCACAGGTGGTGCCGGTTGGTTGCTCCGTGACGAGAATGGTGCAATTATCATGTCCGCTTGCAGGTTTCTGAGTTCATGTAGTTCCCCACTTGCTGCTGAACTTGCTGCCTGCCGTGAGGGCATTGCCATGGTGCGGGAGTGGTGCGAGCTACCTGCTTGGTTGAGATGGACTGCGCGGATGCAGTAAACTCGATCAAAATCCCAGGTATTGACCGTTCTGAGCACATGGGAGCTATCCAGGATATCAAGAGGATGATAGAGGGAGATGGAAGACTGTCAATCGAAGTCATATGGCGGGAGCAGAATCAGGCGAGTCATATATTAGCAAATCTAGGACGTGTGCAAGGCCTGTCAAGGGTCTGGGCACGCGGAGGTCCAGCTGAAGTCTTGACATGCTGTCAGGCAGATTGTAATCCCGCTTAATCTCTCTCTCTCCATCCCCAATTCGCAAAAAAAAAATCATACCTGATAACACTGGTTGGACACTGTTTAACAAGATGGAGAAAGCCAAAAGAGGTGATAGATCAGCAACTGCGGAAGCTACCTCTTCGCTCTCAGTAAATATGTAGGAAAGCTTTCCTCGTAAGAGAAGGAAGAACACGAAAAACACAAGGCCTATCGAGGAAGAAATGATGATGACATTGAAGATGGAAAACTTGGCATTTCTTGCACTTCCAGCTCCGAGCTCATTGGCCACACGCACTCTATATCACAAAAAACCTTTATCATCAAAATTCTGAGAAATGTTTGAATCAAATAATGAAAAATAAGTTCATAGATTGAAAAGTTTACCCTGTTGCAGCCAAGAAGCCGAGAGAAATCATCATTTCCAAACCATTGATGTTAAGGCTGCGCACATTTCACATGACAGAAATCATAATGCTTAATTAGTTCATATGCGCCCACAATATTCTTTACAGAAAAGTAGAAACAATGTGGAATAGCGCAATGACTATGTGCCACGGCCAATATAGTAAATAAATTTCAAGAAAAAAATTAATAGCCATAGTAGTGGACTGTGAACCAAAGTAGTATATATAAAAATTACCATATTGAAAGAGCGTTGAGTGCTATCTCTGGATTCTTCAAGTACCCGGTTAGAAGCACCAATATGCTGCTGTACCACAATTCCAAACTGAAGAGGCAAACAAGAAAGAATAAGTGTTATTAATTAACTGTACAAGGTACATCCGAAATTTTCATATGGTCAATGAAGTGTGGACTTTATTTATTCATGCAACTGGTTAGGTTATATACTCGAAACTCAAGCTTATTATTACTTACCAGAGCATGACACCAGAGGATATAGAGAGCATGAGCATGGGAAGGAGCTCGACGAACGCCGCGGACGAGAACCCCGCCCATGTGAGAGGGCAGCCACCAAAGAAGAGGTAGGCGAGCTGCCCCAAAGTGGGGATCCATGAGGCGATGATCATGGAGATCATGACCCCTGCGAGCCCGAGGTGAAACTTAGCGGTCAAGAGCCACGATAGGAACAAATGGAGCCCGAGGTTAGCGATCGCCAGGTAGGTGACGATCATGTTCTTGCTTTGCGCCTGCAGGTACATCTGGAGCGAGAAGTTGCCGACGAACGAGAACAAGACGGGGATGTACCACAGCGAGATGGTCCTGGCGACAGCGCAGATCTCGGGGTCCTGGCCGATGAGGACGAGGATCGGCTCGGCGAAGAGGTAGATGGGAACATTTAGCAGCGCGCATCCGGTGAGGATGATCCAGGAACGCTGTAGGTAGATACCCAGCATATGGTACTGCCTAGCACCGTACGACTGCCCGCACAAAGTTTCCAGCGCGCTCGCCATGCCCAACTGCATTCAGTCTACGTCAGGATCATCGATCGGTTGTTACATAAGGTTGCTTTTGATACAGGAAAATTAGTGTGACCTGGTGCAATTGCACTGCCCGTAAACGTAACACAATGGGCCATTTCCTTTCAGGAAATGCTAGTCTAGGAGACTTTCAGGGGCGACGTATCCGGTGAAAACTGCTTTTCAGTGCAAACCTGCAAACTTCCTTTCTTAGCCATTGGATGTATCACAGACGGCACAGATCAAAAGTGGGATCTCTAATCAGGCACTTAAAACTAATTAACAGATAACCCCTCATCTTAATCACGATCTGCTTAGGAAGATCATGGCGGATCAGTTTGTCTCCGATCTTGCGGCAATGGAAACTTGCCCTTGGCTCGCCGCGACTCCCTTGGCGATCGCCACTCCGGCGACTCGTCTGTGCACTTCCGTCCGCGACTCGCGCAACTGGCACGGTGATGTTTCCTCCGTCCGCGCCGGAGCACACTTCAATTCGGCCGCGATCGGCACCATGTCGTGCCATTTGCCGGCTACGGAGCAAGCGTCACCGTCTTCCTCGTAATCGATGGACACGGTGCTGCTCTGTCCACTGACGTGCCTCTGCCTCCTCGTAGGATTTGTTTTCCTTCGTTTACTAATGGATCTGAATACTATATTCCAGTTGCATTACAAAGCAGAACCAATCTTTTCAGTCTCTTTACAGTGTCCGTCAGATCCACAATGAGAGATTAATTCCGCAACTGTGGCGACTAATTCCAGCAACTAACTCTAATTCAACTAACTGAATATGACAGCGTCTCGGCAGGATTGACGTGCAAGTGGCCAGGCCGCCGTCTCAATCACGCAGAGGCGAGCCGCCGTCGCGTGGGAGCAGCGCCGGCGCAAGGTCGCTGCTGCGTCGCGCTTAGCTGCGTCAGAGGGGAAGCGCAAGTCGCCGTCGCATGAGGGCTTCAAGGTGGTCGCCGTCGGATGGGGCTTCAAGGCGGTCGCCGGCTCACGTGGGGGACCCTCGCGTCGTCCATCATGTCGAGGGCAGCACCGCCGGGTCGCGTGAGTAGCATCTTGTGCACGATCGTGGTTAAGAGTAGGGGGTTATTTGTTAATTAGTGTTTAAGTGGCTGAGAAGAGATCCCACTTTTAATCTGTAGCGTCCTAGATACATCCAATGGCTAAGAACGAGAGTTTGCAAGTTTGCACTGAAAAGCAGTTTTCACTGGATACGTCGCCGACTTTCAGGTTCGCAAACAGCCAAACATGATGTCAATATGTGATGGAAATGAAGTTAATAGTAACCGTAACTCCTCGAACATAACTCCCCTAAACGGGTTGTTCTCGTTTTGACACACGTCACTGTGCAAGACACTAAAATGGAAGATGAAAAATAAGGAGGAGCCCAAATTAGCTACCAGGATGCCGGTGCTGAAGCGCATGAGGACGGTGGAGACGAGAGCGAAGGCGGAGAGCTCGATGACGCCAATGTGGCCGATGAAGGCCTGGCTGATCACGGTCAGGCCGAACGTGGAGAAGCGCGTGCATATGGACGGCCCCGCCACCACCCATAGCTTCTTGTTCTCCTCTAGCAGCCGCCGCGCAAGCCTTCCTCCATCGCCGGTCCCAACCTCATCGACGCTCTCCAGCAGCGGGACATTGTTCTCCTGCACCATGGACATGGATGACTCGCCTCGTGCCGAGCAGCTCAGTTGATCAACTATACACGCTGGCCCAACTCCCTACCCATATAAGGAAGGAGAGCTTGAAGGTGTGAAGATGTGTAGATCAACTAAGATGCTTATATTGGACTCGTAGCTGACTGTGGGTGACCATTAAAGGGATTAAAACTCGGACTCTGCATTAATTGATGCACACATCCAAATTTTATACATCAGCTTTCTGGTTAGCATGCGCGGGATTAATTGTAGAGTTGATTCGAACCATTTTTTTATGACATCCAATCGACTGAACTATCAAAGTAAACCCCACAAAAAGAGTCAAGAAAAAATCATTTGTTAATGAGATCCGATTAATTGGTTCCGGAATAACAACAATACTTGAGGGTGAGATTATGAATAACTACAATTACTTGTAATCAAGCAGCCCCACCTTTGCTAACAAACTATACTAGATATGTTGACAAGCAATGCTCAAAACAATGAGCACAATCCCTCCTTTTCATCTAACTATAAGAGGAGACAATAAATTTAACACAGGAGGTCGATATCTGCGTAAAATCAAATCCAAACGTCCTTTATCTTTGTTTTTGGGAATAACATATTTTATCGATATATGATAATGGAGGACATAATTTAAAGATGTTTTAGAATGGTAACTCCAACGAACTCTTTTACCAGTATACAGCCTTGTGCATCAGCTAACCACATGTCGTATGGAAGCCATTAAGTTAAGCAAAAAACCAACTACAGGTAGAATGTGCAAGCAGTCTGGAAGATTACATGTAATATGCTAGAGCTGCAAGCAATCTCTAAGATCTTCGCTAAATTAATTAAGATGCATGTTGAGTAAGCGTGTGGTGGTTAACATACTAGTCACAGCTCGTGTTGTGTCTCGCTCAAACCACCTGATCACATTGAGATTCAGTTTGGTGGTGGCACAATTATTTCTGGAGATTGCATTATAAAGTCGAATCGGGTGGTGTGATGAATCACGCGGATCAGGAATTCAGACCACGCGAACCACGAGTAGTATTAACATGTAAGCCGCCACCCTCACATAAGCAGTTGAGTAGTTGACATATCTCCCTCTGATGCACTCAGCATGCAAGAGGGGACATATCTCCCTCTTACACCTTTATCTTGTTCCTCCTGATCAGTGCAGCCAGCTCTTTCTCCAGCATGAACACGGAGGTTTTGAAGGCATCAGCCATTGTGTTAATACTCCGCCCGAGCAGGAGCAGGACCTCAGTCGATCAACTACATATACGCCGGCCCAACTCAGTACACATGCATACAAGGAGAGCTTGATCGAAGAAGTAAATTCATTAGAATCTTATACGTGGCTGACAACTGTTTGACCATTTTATATTGCCCCCGTTTCCGGCCATTGTGGAACTTGCATTGCACAAACAACTAATGACCTCACGCACTGCCCGTCACCTAATTGTGCACATTGGGATTCAGCAGGCAAAGGGAAAATATACCAACAGGCAAGGCAAAACCACAACATAAGCAGTTGACATCTCCACGACGTACCCGCCAATGCACGATTGTTCAGCAGCAAGAGTTTCCATATTTGTTGTGCTATTGTATTTCTAAACAAACTCTAATGTTCTCTCATGGTATATATATACGAGAGGCTGAGCCGTGGCAGAATGAGGCATCGAACATCGTGTGCCTCCTCTTGTTAATTGATATGCATCTTGTTCATCCCAAGTTGCCAGCCGAGGGTTGAGTCCAAAGCTCTGCACAACGAGCCATCATGAGGCTCGCCTTAATCGCCACTGGCTAAGATTCAGGATAAGGACTGCAACACTACTTGTGCCCCTCTGCCCAACCGTGCGACAATCGACTGCTTGTCACCGCTGTTGTGAGGCATAACAACACATAGCTTCCTCGCCGTCGTCGTTGTTGGTGCCGACGGCGGGAGTTAGAGCATCTTCAATCGGACTCCCTACGTTTCCCATATGTCTGAGCGGACATGCTAGATACGTCCCGAACAAAAAAAAAACCTACCTAAGCGGATCCCTCATGTCTTTCTGATAAGTAAAGCATTTCATTATCCGGTTTTCATTTCTTTCTCTTTTGTGAAGTTATGTACATTTGTATGTACACAACGAAGTTGACTGATGGAAGGAATCACGGCGAACCCCATATATTCGGGCTGTCCAGACACATCTACCACAACAGACCGGCTCAGGAGGGCTCAGTCTGTCCCCACATAAACCCTATCCCGTCACCACTACAGGACCAAACCCTAGCTCCGCTCACTCCACTGTCCACTCCGCTCCACAGCCCCTGCGCTCCCCGTCCATAAAAATGTCCGGCGACGACGTCGATCGTCGACCGGGATACCATCGAGGCGGAGAGTTCGTATGCGGATCGAGCACCCCCCATCCCCTACGACGACGAAGAGCTCGATCTCCCTTCGCATCGCCATCCAATGGTCACTGACCGACACGGGCGGTTCTACCTGGGCGTGGACGGCTAGCCAGGGGCTATGCAACCGCTAGTCCGTCCCGTCGTCCTCGAGCCGGAGGTCCGCGCCTTCGACGATGTGCTCCCCCGCGCGTAGGTACGCGCCTTTCTCGAGCTGATCTCCACCATCCCGTAAGACCGCACCCTCCTCAAGCCGCTCGCCAGCCCCGTCTCTACAAGCTCCGATTGGGTGGAGGCTGGTGTCCCGGCTGAAGGCTTCTGCCTTGGAGCCGTTCGAGACGGACGCTGGAGTCCGAGGTGGGGCCATATCGGCGCACCAGGTATATGGACCGCGGCGACCACCGCATTTGCAGTAGCGGACAAACCGATCCCCCTGGAGGTTGTGGACAGTTTGACCTCCGCGGAGACGGATGCCTGTCGCCGGCGCCGCAAGAACACCAAGGTGTTGGCGGAGGCCATTGCCCTATCAGAGTGGGAGGCGACGAAGATGTTATAAACGATAACAAAGAAAACGACGAAGTAGCGGAAAGATCAAGCAACGGGGACACGAGATTTAACGTGAAAAACCCCTCCAACAATGGAGGAGAAAAAACCACGGGCGCCAGCCAGCAATACTTCAGATGCCAAGCGAGCAGCGTCCCAACAGATGCACCTTCAGAGGGCTCGTACACTAATCCAGTGTAAGCTGTAGGCAGGAATTTCTTTATCTTAAACTGAGAGATAAGTTTTCTGTATGCCAATAAAGTTTGCACCTGCATCCTATGCCAATAAAGTTTGCACCTGCATCATCCTTGAATAAATGTTTTGAAAATGAAGATATTATTTTCGCATTCCAAGTCAGGACTCTCATCGTTAAGTAAAGTACATCGGCAGTAACTTAAACAAGGATTTGAACTTGTCATGCAGATACACTCAAGTGTGTAGAACAAGGGGAGGGGAAATGACAAGTACAAGAATTAACCTGCCGATGATACTTGGAAAAGGGAATAACTTTAAAGAAAAAAGGGGGAAATGCATGGAACTTGGAAAAGGGGAAAAACAACAACCCAGTAGGGCAACACCGAACATCTCTTTTTCAAAAAAAAAAACAACGAACATCTGTGAGCTAGTTTCGCAATGGGTCCAGACTCCAGAGTGGCGCCAACCTTGGCGACGAGGAAGGCGATTTTGCAGAGACATGACCGTCGCTGGAGCTGTGCCAATGCTAGCTAACCAAGATGTCGGTCAGATGGGGCTCGCAATCGCTGTGATAACCCCCACCGGGTCCATGGTGGCGACGGAGTAGCTGACCCTCGCGACGCGGAAGGCGACTTTGCAGAAAATCCTGAACCGGCCGGACCTCCTCATGGCTGTCGTCGTGGTCTCGGAGTTGGCCTGCTGGACTTGACTGTCTCTGGAGTAGTGAGAATCCATCATGCACGCCATGTGGATGTACACAAGCTCGCCGCCGTTGTCCTGGAAGCGGTAGGCCAATGCGTTGCTGCGGTGACCAGCCTTCTCGCACAGCCCGCAGTTATGACCAGTGGCCTTGTGGAGTTCCAGCACGCGGCCGCCGTCCAACGCGATGCGCTTCGGCATGGTGAGTGCGCAGACAGGGTGGAGGTCGTGGTCGTGCTCGCGGTTGTGGTACAGGAAGCCCTGCACCGGGTCGGCGCAGACGTCGCAGAACGGGATAACACCGGCGATCACGGTCGCCGTCGCGGGACGGCTGTGGAAGAAGGTTAGCGCGTGGCCCTCGAACATGGAATGCTCGAAGCGCGCCGGCGCTGGGCGCAGCATAGGTGGAGGTCGAAGTCGCATTGCTCGCACCGGTATCTCACCTCGTCGCCGAGCTGCCTGCAGCCGTCGCACTGGAACAGCTTGTCCGTATCAACCAGCTTAAGCCCGTGCTGATGGGCGGGGTGGAAAACAGTGCCCGAACATCATCCCCGGTGAAGGTAACCATAGCTACTGTTAGCTTCTCTACTCTAAAATTGGGGGGAACTGCGGCTAGCTCAACTCACACCACACTGGACAAACAATTTTTGTGATGCCTTCTTTTCTTCTTGCTCTCTCTATTTATTACTATTAGTCAAGCAAGGAACACGAGAAGGTGCATGTACATTCATGGTGTATACCCGAGTGACCTGACTTAGTCAGTCTCCTCTTGAAGTGTAAAACACAATACGTGGGTTTGGGGGAACGGCTCGACACCGATCGGTGTGGCCTTTGGCTTATATTTATAGTGTACAGAGTTGTTACAAATACAGACTACAAGTACAGAAGCTAGGTATATATACAGTTTAACACCCTCCCTCAATCTTAACCATGTCATCGAAAATCTAAAAGGTTAAGATTGCGCCTACAGCCTTGAAACAAAGGTAAAGAAAGTGGCTTAGTGAAGATGTCAGCAAGTTGATCTTTTGACGAGATAAATTTGATCTGAAGTAGCTTCTGTGCAACACGTTCCCTCACAAAATGATAGTCAACTTCGATGTGCTTTGTTCGGGCATGAAAAACTGGGTTGGATGACAGATAAGTAGCACCGATGTTATCACACCAAAGAACAGGAGACTGAGGCTGCGGGATCCGCAACTCTCGTAACAAAGACTGTACCCAGATGAGCTCAGCTGTGGCATTGGCAACGGCCTTATACTCAGCTTCAGTACTACTCCGAGATACTGTAGCTTGCTTGCGAGCACTCCAGGCGATCAGACTAGGACCAAAGAACACTGCATATCCCCCGTGGATCGCCGATCATCAGGACTGCCAGCCCAATCAGCATCGGAGAAGGCGCAGAGCAAACCGGAGGGAGCGGAGCGAAGCTGAAGCCCATAAGACGCCGTATGGCGAATATAGCGCAAAATGCGCTTCACAGCAGAAAAGTGAGTATCCCAAGGTGAATGAAGATACTGGCAGACACGATTCACAACAAATGAAATATCCGGTCTAGTAAGGGTCAAGTACTGGAGACCACCAACAATACTGCGGTACTCAGTAGCATCCTCAGGCGACAGCAGTGTACCATCAACAGCCGAAATGTGATCCGAGGCAGACATAGGAGTAGTAGCTGGCTTGCACTTAAGCATACCAGCATGCCCGAGCAAATCAAGAGAGTACTTCTTCTGAGAGAGAGTCAGACCAGCATCATCATGAGTCACCTCCAGGCCAAGAAAATAATGCAGTTTACCCAGATCCTTAACCGCAAAATCAGCACGCAGGGAGATCACCAAGCGGTCGGCAGCTGTGACCGACGAGGAGACCAGAATAATATCATCAACATAGACCAGAATGTACATAGTAACCTCTGGACGCTGAAACAGAAACAAGATGTATCGGCTGTAGAGGGAACAAACCCGTGTGCACGGAGTGCAGAGCCAAGGCGTGCATGCCACGCCCGAGGAGCCTGCTTGAGGCCATAAAGCGCCTTAACCAAGCGACACAGATGATCAGGATCAGCAAATCCAGGAGGTTGACGCATATAAACCTCCTCTTCCAGAACACCATGAAGAAATGCATTCTGAACATCCAACTGACGGAGAGACCATCCTCGAGTGACAGCCACTGTGAGCAGAATACGAATAGTGGTAGGCTTGACAACCGGCTGAAAGTATCCTCATAGTCAAGACCATAGCGCTGTTTGAACCCTTTGGCGACCAAACGCGCCTTGTACCTCTCAATGGAACCATCAGCATGCTTCTTCACTTTAAACACCCACTTGGAGTCAATGACGTTGACACCGGACTTCGGAGGTACCAATGTCCACGTCTCATTTTTTAGAAGCGCATTATATTCGAGCTCCATGGCCTCTCGCCAATGTGGAATATTCATTGCGGCGGAGTAATGGCGAGGTTCAGCCGTAGGGTCAGCAACCGCCTGAGCGACACACGCTGCAAGCCAAGCAACAGTTCCATCCTTGCGGTCAAGTGGCTTGAAGATACCACTGCGGCTACGTGTGTGGGGTCGAGAAGCCACATGCGCAGGAGCAGAGGTTGTTGAGGTAGGGAGCGACAAGGTCGCTGGTGCAGTAGTCGCAGCATCAGGCGACGTAGACGCAGAAAAATCAGGCGAAGCGGGCGCCACAGGCGAGGCGGGTGTCGCGGGCGCCACGGGCGAGGCGGGTGTCGCGGCGCCGCGGACGGAGCGGACGTGGTGGGCGAGACGGGCGTCGCGGCGCCGCGGACGGAGCGGACCTCCCGGACGAAGCAGGCGTGCGCGACGCGGGCGCAGGTGACGCGGATGACACAGGCGAAGCTGGCGTCGTGTGCGATGGCCCCGAAGGAGACGCCGGCCCAGCATTGCTCGAAGGGCTGGCCAGCTCGTGGGCCACCGAGGACCCAGCGGAAGGTGAGGCCGACCGAGTGGGCATGCATGACCCAGGCGCGTCGATCGAAGTCGAGGCATGGCGCTGCATGCTCCATGCAGGGATTGTCATGAACGTCGACAGAAGCGCGAGCAGGGGCTTCCGTGCTATCCAGAAGCTCGAGGCGAGCACCACGACCAACACCTGCACCATGGTTAGGCAACAAAACAGGCGAATATGCAACATCTTTCAAATTGATCAGGCAAAGTAGGAGATGAATGTATGGATGATGGAGGTGTATCCGACGTAGAAGTGAAGCAAAGGGAAACAAGTTCTCATCAAAAACAACATCACGTGAAATGTAAACGCGATTAGACGGGACATGAAGACACTTGTAACCCTTATGCATGGAACTATAGCCAAGAAAGACACACTTCTTGGATCGAAACTCAAGCTTGCGACTGTTGTAGGGCGTAGGTGTGGCCAACACGCACACCCAAACACTTTGAAAAAGGTGTAGTCAGGGACCTCATGAAATAAAAGCTCAACAGGAGTTTTCATATTAAGGAGACGCTAGGAAGCCTATTAATGAGAAAACAGGCGGTGGTAAAAGCGTCACTCCAAAACCGAAAAGGTACAGAGGCATGCGCAAGAAGAGTTAAGCCGGTTTCAACTATATGACGATGCTTGCGTTCAGCAACACCGTTTCTGCTGGTGAGTATGTGGACAAGCCACGCGATGAGAAATCCCATGTTGCTGAAAGAACTAAGATTGCGGTATTCGCCCCCCCCCCCCCCCCCAATCAGACTGAACATGAACAATTTTCTCTTTTAGAAGACGCTCAACATGAGTTTGGAATTGAAGAAAAACATTGAACACATCCGATTTGCGTTTAAGCAGATAAAGCCATGTAAAACGACTATAAGCATCAATAAAGCTGACATAATAGTTATGACCACTAACAGACGTTTGGGCATGGCCCCACACATCTGAAAAATAAGTTCAAGCGGAGCTTTTGCTACATGACTCGAAACAGAAAAAGGTAACTGATGACTCTTGCCTTGCTAACAGGCATCACAAACTGAAAGCTCCTTATTACTAGACGCAAGTGGAAGCTCATGACGATGCAGGACATGGCGAACTATGGGGGGCAGCATGACCAAGGCGGAGTGCCACTGCGATGGGGAGACACGAACACCACTGAACACTTGTGGGGTGGCTGGCACATCAAGGGAGTAGAGACCATGGCGACTCCGACCTCTAAGAAGAACGTCCGGTTGCTCGGGTCTTTAACCAAGAAATGGGAAGGATGAAATTCAACAAAAACATCGTTGTCACTAGTGAGTTTCTTAACGATAGCAAATTTTGAGTGACCGATGGAACACAAAGAATATTACGGAGACGAATAGACTTAGAGGTATGTGTAAGGAGCGATGCCTGACCAGTGTGAGAGATGTGCATACCTGTCCCGTCAGCGGTGCGAACCTGGTCGGAGCCGGTATAGGGCTCCCGCGGGTTGAGCTTGGAGAGCTCATGCGTCAGATGATCAGTGGCACCAGTGTCCATGTACCAAGTCAGGTCCATAGGGTAAGACGATGTAGACCCCTGTGTCGCCAACGCCGCTTGTTTGTCGTTGCCACGACCATCATTCCCAATGCCGAGAAAGTCTTGCTTAAAGCGACGATGACAGTGCGAGGCAAGATGCCCCTCAATGCCACAAAGTTGGCACAGAGCCTTGGCACCGCACGCAGTGCACTGCCATGCACGGCCACGCCCGCCTGTGTTGGTGTTGGGGCGCGGTAGCGAGGACGGCCGAGGCACGGCCACTGCGTCGGAGGCTGAAGCAGCCTTGGCCATAGACGACGGCGGCATGTACGGCTCAAGGGTGCCGGCAGGCGGCGGGGACGCTGCAGGGAGGGCGGCGCGTAGGCCGGGAACAGGGACGGCGCATACGCCGCAGTTGGATGCGGCATGTAGGCAGCAGGGGGCGACGCATACGCCGCCGGTGGCGGCAGTGCGTAGGCTGAAGGCACGTACGCTCAAGGGTGCCGGCAGGCGGCGGGGACGCTGCAGGTGAGGGCGGCGCGTAGGCCAGGAACAGGGACGACGCATACGCCGCAGTTGGAGGCGGCATGTAGGCAGCAGCGGGCGACGCGTACGCCGCCGATGGCGGCAGCGCATAGGCCGCGAACGGAGACGGCCTGTACGGCGCGTAGGACGACCCGTACGGCGCGTAGGGCGCCATGAAGGGCGCGGACGCGGCTCGTGCGGGCGGCATGGAGAACGTCGGACCAGCAGCAAGTGTAGGGATACTGCTAGATTGAATCACGAACGAAGTGGCCGACGCCGATCTTCCAGCGAGGAACGGCGAGACCGCCGGAGTTGCAGAGGAGGACTGGACAGGGGCGGCCGTGGTGGTGATGGCGGCGGCGTCCGTGTAGCGACGGCGGCGGCGGCCATGGTGGCGGCGACAGCGCTAGATGAGGCAGCGGAAGACATGAGATCGATTAGGTCTTGATACCATGTAAAACACAATACGTGGGTTTGGGGAACGGCTCGACACCGATCGGTGTGGCCTTTGGCTTATATTTAAAGTGTACAGAGTTGGTACAAATACAGACTACAAGTACAGAAGCTAGGTATATATACAGTTTAACATGAAGTATCTAAAAAATTGTACGACTAAAATGTTGCTCAGTGCCGCAGTCTCTTGATTGCCGTATGTGCAAGTGGACAAGTGGACATAACGATTACAAAGAGGCGACGCTGGGCACATGTACAATGCAGAGGCGTATCTAGGGGGGTTTCATGGGTGCCATGGCACCCCCTCCAAAATTTTAAATTAACTTATACAATAGACTTAACATATTACACATGTTATTAACAGTTTAAAGTCTGGTTTGGAACCATGCAACATGAATCACGGTCATATTAAGAAAGAAACACACTATTTGAAGCGTAATTTTCACAATCTTTAACCAAAATGTTGAGTTACGTCATTCATCCATTGTAGTGTAAATTCTGGTACCCCCAACACTACGATCCTAACCCGCCACTCTACACCGCATGTTTCTCTATTAAATAAAAAGGTCGCAACTTGAGTTGCATCAACTTGAGTATAATGAAATAGCCACACCCTATTACGGGTGTTGCGCTCCCTGTCCCAAATCATTGTCTAATAAGTCGGATGTGATGTGCTCATGGAACGTATCTGGTATCTTTAGTGGTTTGAGGCGGTTCCCGGTGACTTCGCGCTTGAAACCGCGGCAAGACTTGGTGTTCGGCAGAAATATTCCAACCAGTGGAGGCCTTCCTGAATTACGCCCGTACTGACTTTGGTAGAAAAATTCTAACAGTAACGCAAGTGGGCTGGGCCTGATCTAAAACGGCACAAGTTGAATTGGATCAAATGCACCATCAACAAAAGTTTCAAATTGTCGACGACGACTTCATCGTCTTTCGTACATGCCTCAGTAGTTATACATTTCCGTACGTGCAAGTGGACCTTTGGACATAAAGTTTTCAAATAGGTGACGCTTGGCACATATACACCACATGTTCTCAATTTTAAAACGGCCCAATTGAGTTGCATCAAATGGGGGTGACCCATACCTGCTATTTTATCTCCGTTCCTAACCTAGCCGTCAAACGGTTCCACAGCTAGAGTTCCCTGTCGGCGATCCGCCGCCCCCCTTCCCCTCCGCTCGCCGTATTGGCGGCACGAGAAAGAGGGGAGCTCCGGCTCTCGTTCATGTGGTGTTTTCGTCCTAAGTTTTTATAGGTTTCGTGTTTCCTGTCGGCGTCATGGTGGGGCTGATACCGATGGTGCTCGTAGGAATAATGGTCTTTCCGCCCTTGTTCCTGCTCGTCGGAGGTGTTGCTGGCGCCGGAGAGAGGCTTGTGGAGTCCAAGCTGTTGGAATAGTTTCAATCTGACATTGCGTCTAGGCGTGACGTCGGGAAGGGGCTGCTCTTGGAGTACGGTGGTGCTGACTGCTGTGGATTTACGGAAGATGGTGGGGATCCGGCCGCCTGTTGAAGGATGGGGTGCGTTGGCCCCGGATCCGACGTTGAATAGGCTCGGAGGGCTCCTCCGGCCGATGTTCCTTATCGGGATAGATCCAGCCTTACGGGGTTGGTGGCTATTGCGGCTCATTAATGTCTTATCGCAACGGGTTTCTTCAGTGTCAAGATGTGAACCAACTGCTGGTGTTCTTCTTCTCTGGCGACGGCGGAAGAAGTGAATGCTTGTTAGTTGCGGCGATGGCGGTTTGCAGCAGTTTAATCACTTGTTTTCTCCTAGTTTTATGTTGTTTGTATTTGTTTCATCTATGTATCCGTACTTTTATTAATACAAGTAATGTTCGTTTGCGGGCATACAATGTCAAGAAAAAAATGGGGGTGACCCGTTGGTATATGTCCACCGATAGTCTCTCTCGTAATGTGATATTCAACAATTTATTGGTCTGCCTACGATTATTTATTTTTTTGAAAGGGATTACAGCTGCGAATTCAACGGAGAATACGAATACAGAGCAGGAAAACACAGCAGTACAAGCAGAGGACACCAGCACAACAGCAGCAACAGGGATCGCTGCCGAACCTCCGCATCGCCTGAACAGAACCTTCGTCGCCGAACGCCGCCGGAGAAGAAGGCGCCAGGCCGCCGCGAAACCCGGGAAGGGAACCACCCCACACAAGTAGACGACCGCATATGCCGTCCGCCGCAAGCAACGGAGCTGAAGAACGCTTAACGCGCACGGCCATGGCGCCATCTTCCCGCAGCCACCCCTCTTCCATCGAGCCCTGCACTGGGCACCACCCCAGCTCGCCGGAGTCCCCGCCGCAAGCAAGTCCTGAACCCACCTTCTCTCCTCGCCACCTCAGCCGGCCAGAGAAGGAAGAAGAACATACCAGATAGAGCGCGACGCCAGAAACGCTCCTCCCCACGCCGCCACGGCCGGCAGAGAAGGCCTGAACGCCGCACCCAGAAACAGCGGGCACCACCAGAATCCCAAAGCATGTTCTCCTGTACAGGGCCCAGAACCTCCCGACGACGCCGGAGCCACACCGCCAGGCCGACGAGGAACGGGCACAAAATCCAATGCATGGTGGCCACCGTCGGAGCGACCGCCAAGACCGGACACCGAGCTTCCAGCACCACCGCCAGTCCTCGCCAAGGAGAGCACCAGCAGAAGAACCAGAGCAAGCTTATTCGACGCCGCCTTCTCCGCCATCGACAGCGAAGGAGACCCGCGCGAAAACCTAGGCTACCTAGCTACCCTAACTAGAAGCAGACGAATCCCGCCGGTGATTCGAACCCCCTCCCCCCACCGCCGGCAGCAAGCCGACGGGAAGGAGGAGGGCGGCGGAATCGCCGGCGGAACACGGAATCGCCCTCCGGTCGCCTCTCTGAGTTACTGTAGAAGGGGAACGGGGAGGGGATAAGGTTCACCGGTTTTGTTTGTTCTTGGTCTGCCTACGATTATTGGTGGCGTTGTACTTTTGGTTTACCTTTAGTTCGAGCTTATAGTATTAATTGAACATTTTTTCAATAAAATCGTTTTACCTCATTTCAATGGTTTTTAATAAGAATATTTATCTTATCTGAACGGTTTTTAAATTAGAACATTTACCTCATTTGAACGGTTTTCAAGAAAAATTTATTTTGTTTGAATGATATTTCAATATGAAAATTTATGTTATTTGAACGATTTTTCAAAAAGGAACATTTATTTTATTTAAATGATTTTTAATATGAACATTTTATGACATCTGGACCTATTTAAAAAAACATCTTATTTGAACAAGAAAAATAAAATGTGTTGGGATTCGTCCATAGGATCGATCAAATGAGAGTATCACGGACACGACACACTCGAAATCTTATCGCCAAGGGTATGTATTATGACCGTTTTTTTTGAGAAACACATTACAACGCAGACGCTCATATACACGCGCACACACTCACCCCTATGAACGCACGCACGCACACCCTACCCCTATGAGCACTTTCGAGAGACTGAGCCGGCGGGTCGAGTCTTGAGATTGACGAAGTCACCACAGGCCTCGCTGTCGATAGGAACGTCGCATCCCACTGAAAAATATTCCGCCTTAAATGAGAAACACCAGCGTTAAACCTGGGGTTTGAACTCTGGTGGGCTGGGGATACAACCATCCTGGCACAGGCATGTTCTTAGTTTTCTTTATTTCTCTGAACTTTCTCACGGTACAACTCATAGTATTACAACTCACGGACACGAGGTGTGTATATATATACGACCCAAAACATCGCTAACATATCGGGTGAGGTTACGAACGCTGGGGATTTACAACGTGCGACTTATCCCATGACGGCGGCTTACAAGATTTTTTTATAGGTGGCCTGACCTAATCTAGGTCGGTAACGTGACCTACAAGTCGAGTACAACTCGTAACATGACCTCCGGGACGCTCCGCTCTCCTCGTCACAAGTTGGCCTTTATCAGTATATACGAATTTGGATCACCACAAAATAACACTCCACCTTGAGACAAATTCCATCTTGTAGCATGAACGAGAACTTCACCCTGAAACAACAAAGAAAACACCTTCGGCGCCAAATAGCCTCTTGGGCTAGACAGTGATACCAACTAAGCCCGAGCAAAGCTCGAACTTAGTAACAGGAACTGGCTTTGTCATCATATCAGCAGGATTATCATGAGTACTTATCTTGCATACCTTCAGCTTACCTTTGCAACAACATCACGCACATAATGGTATTTGACGTCAATGTGCTTTGTTCTCTCATGGAACATCTGATCCTTAGTAAGGTAAATAGCACTCTGACTGTCACAAAACAGGTTAATGCAAGTATCATCTCCACAAAGCTCAGCAAACAAACCTTTCAGCCAAACCGATTCTTTACATGCTTCAGCAATAGCCATGTACTCTGCTTCAGTGGTAGACTGGGCAACAACGGATTGCAACGTTGCCCTCCAACTCACGGCACAACCACCAAGCGTGAACACATAACCTGTGAGGGATCTCCTCTTATCCAAATCGGCAGCAAAATCTGAATCCACATAGCCTACGAGTCCCTCATCAGTCTTGCCGAACTTGAGGCAAGCATTGGATGTGCCACGAAGGTACCTGAAAATCCACTGAACAGCCTTCCAATGTTCTTTACCAGGATTAGCCATATATCTACTAACCAAACTCATAGCATATGATAAATCTGGACGTGAGCAAACCATGGCATACATTAAAGAACCAACAGCACTAGAATATGGAACTCTAGACATGTACTCAAAATCCTCATCCGTACTAGGACATTGTTCAGCTGACAATTTAAAGTGAGGAGCAATAGGAGTACTAACAGACTTTGCATCATGCATGTTAAAACGATGAAGAACTTTCTTAATGTAATTTTGCTGACTAAGAAACAACAAACCAGAATTTCTGTCACGGGTAATCTCCATACCTAGAATTTTCTTAGCAGCACCAAGATCCTTCATCTCAAACTCGCTGCTCAACTGTGACTTGAGAGCAGCGATATCTTTCTTGCTCTTGGCAGCAATCAACATATCATCAACATATAACAGGTATATAGGTGATCCATTAACAAACTTAATGTACACACAGCTATCAAATTCAGACCTCTTAAAGCCATGTGACAACATAAAAGAATCAAACCTTTTATACCACTGACGAGGAGATTGTTTCAAACCGTATAAGGACCTTTTCAACTTACACACAAGATCCTCCTTACCAGGCACTATGAACCCTTCTGGCTGGTCCATGTATATCTCCTCCTCCAACTCTCCATGCAGAAACGCAGTCTTTACATCTAACTGCTCAAGCTCAAGATCACGCATAGCAACAATACCAAAAATGTACGAATTGAACTATGCTTAACAACTGGAGAGAAAACATCATTATAATCAACACCTGGAATTTGACTGAAGCCTTTTGCAACTAACCTTGCCTTAAACCTCGGAGGCTCGCTAGGAGATAAACCCTCCTTTCTCTTGAAGATCCACTTACAGCGGACTGCCTTCTTTTTCTTAGGCAAGCGCACAACATCCCATGTGCCATTTTTCTCGAGTGACTGCATCTCTTCTTGCATAGCAGCAATCCACTTCTCGCGGTCACCGAACCAACAGCTTCAGTATACGTGGACGGCTCATGTCCATGCTCCACCTGTTCTGCACAACTCAGAGCATAATCAACAATGTTACACTCTTCAATTAAACGTGGTCGAGGACCACAATTCCTCCTTTGTCTACGAGCAGCAATAGACTGATTTTGTGGCTGCAAAACAGGGGTGAGTTCTGAACATTATTATTATCAGAATCAGATCAGAATCATCTGTAGCAGCACCATCATTGTCAACAGTGACATTTTCCTTTTCAACAGAGTGCTCCACCTCGACACGAACCTGCTCTTCCTCATCAAAACTATCTGGCAAAACATCTGAGGACAACTTATCAAAGTACATAACAGATTCATTGAAAACAACACTCCTGCTCATAAATGCCTTGTTAGTTTCGGGATTCCATAACTTATATCCTTTTACACCCGAACCATAACCAATGAACACACACTTAATAGCTCTCGGCTCTAACTTTCCATTATCAACATGAGCATAAGCAGTGCAACCGAAAACTTTAAGCTGTGAATAATCAGCAGGAGTACCTGACCATACCTCGATGGAGTTTTCTTGTCGAGGGGAATAGATGGTGACCTGTTTATCAAGTAACAGCGGTGGCAGCCGCCTCAGCCCAAAAACGCTTACTCATGCGAGCGTTGGAGATCATGCAGCGAGCCTTGGAGATGATGGTCCTGTTCATCCGCTCCGCTACACCATTCTGCTGAGGCGTGTACGGGATGGTGAGGTGCCTGACAATGCCTTCTTTCCTGCAATAATCATTAAAGGCATTCGAACAAAATTCGCCACCATTGTCAGTACGAAGCAATTTCACCTTCCTTTCTGTTTGCCTTTCTATCATAGCTTTCCACTCTTTAAAAGCAGCAAACGTATCATCCTTATTTTTCATGAAATAAGGCCAAACTCTCTAGAGTAATCATCAATAATGGTAAGCATATAACGAGCACCACCATAAGAGGGCTTACGAGACGGCCCCCAAACATCAGCATGTACATAATCAAGTGTACCTTTGGTGGTGTGAACGGAAGCATTAAACTTAACTCTTGTGTGCTTACCGAAAATGCAATGTTCACAGAATTGCATCTTACCCAAACTGCAGCCTTGCAGCAAGTCTCTCTTGATCAATTCTGCCATACCAAGTTCACTCATATGTCCAAGTCGCTTATGCCAAAGGTTAGTTTTACTTGGATCATCATTAGAAACAGCAGCAACAATACCAGGCAAAGTGCTACCTCTAAGAACATATAACTTAGCAGAATTCATGTCACCTATCATGGTAATGAGAGAACCTTTTGATACCTTCAGGAGTCTATTCCGCCGGCATACTTGTACCCGTCACAATCAAGGGTACTAAGCGAGATCAAATTTCTCGCCATGGTTGGTATGTGTTTCACTCCCGTCAGCGTGCGTGTCATACCATCATGCGTCTTGATCTGAACAGAACCGACGCCAGCAATGTGACATTGTTGGTCATTACCCACACGCACGAAATCTCCAGTCTGCACTAACTCATAAGAACTGAACCAATCTTTGTTACAGCAAATATGAAACGAACATGCAGTATCAAGAATCCATTCATCATGACGAGAAACACATGCAGCAAAAACAGCTAGGCAATCGCCATCAGAACTACCATCAACAACAGCAGCCTCACCGGTATCATTACCTTCATATTATTTTTCGGTTGGTAAGTACCTTTTCTTTTCTCCTTGTTCTGCAACTTCCAACAGTCATCAATGACATGATTAGATTTCTTTACTCCCTCCTATCTCAGTAAGTGACTGCATTTATCCTGGGAATTTGTTTGCTCAAGCTACTTACTTGTTTAGTACTGTTTGGCCAGGATAATGTGCTTGATGTTTCAAGCTAACAGCGGCAAGAGATATGTAGTAAGGAACATCCCAGCAGGCACGGTACTTTGAGCTTTATACTTTGAGAACTGAAATATCTCTCTCTACTAGTAAATTCTAACTTAATCGAATCAATGCATGCTCAGAAGTAGCATGTCCTTACTCTTATCACAGAAGAATCAAACTGTTTTCAGGATAATGCAAGAATATTTATGGGTCATCCATATGTCAGCTAGCTCTTAGCTTTTTGATTTTCTTTGTGCCGGCAAGAAAACTTGTAGCTACTTCTGTACATAAACTTATATTCTATCTAAACGGACGGCAGAACGACTAAACCTTAAAAAATATAAGTAAACATCACAACCTTGTGTTCAGATTTTGCGCAAGAAAAAATGTGATCAATTTGTCTAGGAAATAAAAAGTTAAATATGTCATGTATTGTATTGCCCCGAAAAATCTCCATAAATTTATAGGAGTTGTCATAACGTAATTGTACCCACTTAGGCCTGTTTGTTACTAGAATATTTTAGGGATTGGTGGGGATAATCCTCTAATGGATTGGGAAACCCCAAACTTGACCCAATCCACTAGGTAGGGGTAGTGTATTGGATCCCCTAGGGGATTGAGAAAAAATGAACTAGAGTTTGGTGATTGGTGGGGAAAGGTGGGGATAAAACCTATCCATTACACTGAAACAAACGATGTTTTGGAATATGTGGGGATTTGGGGGTTTGACCGGGATAATCCCCACCAATCCCTAAAAAAAAACTCTAGAAACAAACAGGGCCTTACGAGTAGGTTTCGCCACCTCCACTCCCTTCCCCTGTGTCCAGACTCCAACGCCACCCCTCAGCAACTCCTCTCTTCTTCCCCTATCCCCCTAGACCTTCCACAAATAAGCAGCTCCTTTTCCACCTGCAATCCACAATCTAAGCAGCAGCTCCTTCCTTTCTGAGCTCAAATCTGAATTCGCTGTACATATACCGTGAGCTCCTTGTCCTTTTTTCCCCTATAGATCTAATAAATTTTCTTCTTGGAAATTAAATTCTTTTGCAAGGTTTGTATCTACATAACAATTGCTTCCTTCAGAATTGCGATGTTGTGTGGGAACATATAATTGTATGTTGGCAACTAGTGTGAAATCAACTCTTATTTTAGTTCTCGAAAGAAAGAACAAATCAACTATTATTTGTCTCCATGTCACATGCAGAAAGATCATAGTAGGCTCAGTGCATTGTCTGATGACATTATAGTCAACATTCTTGACCAGCTCGATGTCCGCGACACTGCAACTCCAGACGGTGGATAACAAACATTGCTAACCCGACTAAACACGCATTTAACATTTAGATCATAAGCTTGACCTCAAGACGAGAATGGAAGATCAGTACATCATATCATATCTTCAGATCGTAACTACTCATCATAACTGTCAATGCCAGCAACATATATAAGAGCAAGCAAAAAGAAAGTAGCATCTAAACCGACTTAATTGCTCATCAGCCATCAGGGTAGTTTGTTTCACCCAAAATCTCTCCATGGGTTGTCATGCACCCTACGTTCCAAAGCAAATATGTCCAGGCAGGCGGACGAGGAGACATGACACGCTTTCACATCACTCAGAAGCTCACATCTTCCTTGGTGCGTTCCTTTGGTTGAAATCATGTTTCATCAGGTTTGCTCTCAGAAGCATCGCCTTGACATCTCTCTCAAACTCACTGCCAGTTTGGAGCGCCCGCTGGAAAGTTGCATTCCTTTGGTCAGCATGCCTTGCGTACAGAATCTTGTTGTGGGAGTCTATCCGAGCCTGCAAAAAGCTCAACAAAGAAGGGAGGTCAAAACAAAAAACAAGAGATTGAATGTCTATGCGTGATCTAAGATGAGAGATCTTCAAGTACCTTTATCTTGTTGTCAGTGATCAGGGCAGCCAGCTCTTTCTCCAGCATAGACACGGAGGTCTTGAAGGCATCAGCCATTGTGTTAAGATCCACGGATATAAAGGGAAGTGTGTACTGTATGATAGCCTTGTGGCGGATATCCTTGTACAGAGCCTCCAGATGCTCGTGCAGATGAATATCTAGGAGGAGATTCGGCTTTAGCTTCTCAAGATGCTCCAAGCAAGATCCATAGCGACTGGCATGGAGATTCTCACGGTTAGCAAATATAACACACAAATCAGTTCGAAAAAAAACAGCAACTAATCTAGTAGATGAAACAAAACAACAATTTCGTCTTCTCCATATTACCATATCTCTAGAGTCAATAATTTTCATGCTCATCTCCAAGAAGATTTAAAACCCAACTTTTGAATGAAAAACACTGCAACTAATCCATAGCTTGAGGCACCAGTGGTACTTGATGGTAGTATTTGAATTTTAACGTCCAAAAGCACATTAACCCACACCATATTGTAGCAAAATTAGGTATAAAAGCTGAGGGAACTATTATCTCTAATGCATACAAAAGTACTATCTGAAGATTATGGCGTCAAAAGGACATATCAGTTTAATTATGTGATTCCAGTATTGAAAAAAAGAACACAAAATGTATCGATTTAAAGTGCATATCCTCCTTCCAGGCTTGTACTCCGATGATAGAGGAAAACACAGTTGGGCTATAAGAAAAGTGTAACATAACCACCACTCTGGAAAGGTGGCCAAGAACAATAGAACACTAAAAGCTGTTCCAATACAAGCAATACCTTGAATAAAAATCATTGACCAGCTCCCTTACTTCAGGTACTAGCTCCAAGAAGTTACGGAAGTTAATGTTGTCAATAACTTTGCTCTGTTAAATATAAGAATTATCATATTATTAGTGTAACTGTACAAAAGGAGACCAGCAAAAGAAGAAGAAAAAGAGGTGAACCTTAAGATCTGAACGATCGAAAGAAGCAAGTGCACAGAGGGCACCATATATAGCCACATCTTGCGGAGCTATGACTTCAGAATAGTTGTTTCCTAGTTCAGGTCCTGTCTCAAGAAACTTCAAGGAAAGGCCAAGTTTCAGCAAAAATACTTTGTACTACTACTAGGCAAAAACACAACTCTGCTATAAATACTTTGATGATGTACAATGTGCCTGAAGTATTAGTTGAAAGAAACAACGTCCACACATAATTGTTCTCTTTTTTAGAAAGGTGCATAGTTATTCTGACCACTTATAACAAAGAAAGTAAATTCAATTCAATTCAATTCAATTTGAGGTGCAGAAGTATATTCCTAGTGACCTTCTAGGAAAAGTTTGCGGATGCTCTTGAAGTTCACCTTAGTGCTTAATCCACAAATGAGTATTGATACTTGTAGGTTCATTACAATGATTCACTAATAGTAACATCACAGAAAAGTAAAGGAACAGACAAATCACCTGTCTGTTTAATGGGTTTATAGAGCCGCAATCAAGGATTTTTTATGATAAATTTGAACTGTGGGTTTATCAAGAATATTCTGCTAGCATATGGGATTGCATGGAACAGATCTGACAACATAATAGTACTGAACATGAAATTTCAATTTTAAAGTTAAACTTCAATTATTGAAGCATACAGAAAACGGATTTACAGGAATGGATATCATCTCTACAATAATGACTTAGAAGTTTCTAAGCGCAAGGAAAGCTCAGCATAGGAAAGAAAACAAGAAACAGAGCAGGATTCTGAAGAACAAACCTTACGGGCAGCAAGTTTGTATTTCTTTGTTTCCAAGTACGCTAATCCTGCAGCTGCTCGCAACTTTGCAATAATGATAGGCTCCAAGGTGTCTGGGGTTTGCTCTGCTTTGCTGACATAGTTCGTAACATGTGCAAACTGTCCCAACTGAATGCTAACCAGAATCACATGCATACACATCTGAACTACATGCTTGGAAGTGGTACAATAGTCACGTGTGCGGATATAGCTTTTGAAGGCCTCGAAAGGTGCCCATGACCATAGTAGAAGTCACCAATATCGTTATAACCCATTCTGATGCTCTCTTTGATCAGGTTGGTCTGCATTTACATAAGAAACATAAACACAGAGTCACTTGTTTGACAATATATGACATCAACGTAGAACATAATTAATCAATCCACCAAGGCAGCAAACAAATATACTACACCAAAACTCAAATGCCATTACACAAGAAATATATGACAGAAGCAAATCTTCATATAGGGCGTAGATTTTCAATATATAATGTGCCCATGTTCCACGATACCTCTCCTCTGCTACTGTTGTTTTAGGCCCACGCATAGATGACTGGTTTAATAGAATTTCAGATCATACCTCTATTAGGATTGTTCTTATGATTCACTATAATACATGCAATAAATGTCAACCCTAGACAACATCTATGGCATACCTATATGGCTACATCCCACATTGGGCTAGAAAGTAGACACTGGCCACACCCCCCCCCCCCCCCCCCCCCCATCCTTGAAGCAGTAGACAAATTGGCAAGGTTAGGCTGTGTTTGGAGACCAACTTATACCAATTTTTCAAAATATACCTCCCATTGTGGCTATGTCCGCAGAAAACTAGAAAATTAGTACAGCATAGCACAATTCGACAAGAAACTGAGCGTTAAGTTCTTCATCTAGCTCAGGCTCAAAATCACTAGTTTGCCAGCCCACCCAGAGCACTCATGATCACCACCCACATTAAAAAAAACTTTGTAGCATGACCAAGTAGATATTATCTTTTAGTTCAAAGCAGTACAAGTCTCTCCTGCTTGTAATGTTCATACAAAAACCAAGAAAGTCAAGATCTACAATTATTGAATCAGCAAGCATCTGCAATGAGTAGTACCTAACTAATATCGGAGCAGGCAAACGAAAATGTGAGTTCGCACACAACCCTATCCTCTAAACCATTGTTCTTGTAATAGTGCACAAATGCGAATTAGGAATCTGTTCACATTTAAATCATATAGCCAAAGTTCAATTATGGACCCTAGCAGCATTAAATGCCTCTAACAAGGAATCAAAGCTCAGGAAGGCACGAAACCAAAACAGAGGCATGAGAAGGCTGAATACTAGCAAGGTAGCATGCACTGAGAATTTACAAGCTGCAAGTAAATCATGTAATGGTTTGTGCATGTGTAAGCCAATCATGCAATTTACGACGCCATGACTAGGTTTATATAAATGTAATGAACAAACTAGTCAGAGAGGCCAAAAAGACAACAGCTGAACAACTGGAAAACAAATCCAGTTATCATGTTTCTATCATAATTCTTCTAACAAAAAAAATTCTCGATGTGCTCCGATATGTTTGTTTTCATGTCACAAACTCACAATTAGATTGCACAAGGACTCTTCCAAAACATCACCTAATGGCACAGGGTTCGCATCAAGAGAAATTGCGCATGACTAATTTAGAAAAGCATCCCAGATTACTGAATAATCTACAGTTGAGCGCCGATGAAACAATCAATTTCATCAATGTAGACCAAGGTAACCACGATCTGACATTACACAATAGAGTACGAATACACAGTAGAAATAATGGGGATGGGATTAATGGGGGATAGTTAGGGTTTGGGCAGGCACGCACCCTGTATCCGTTGAGTTCGTTCTCGAGCTTCTCCTTGCGCAGCTCAGCGCGGCGGTTGACGGCGTCGACCCATCCCTGGTCGTAGCGGTAGCGCGGGCCGAGGCGGGCGCCGATCCTGAGCGCGGCGTCGCGGTAGAGCCCCGCGTCCTCGCGGGCCCTGGCCTCGTCGTGCGCCATCCGCAGCGCCTCGAGCTCGGTCGCCTCGGCCCCGCAGTGGCGCGCGATGAAGAGGAGGCGCGGCAGGCGGGTGCGGCCCTTGTACTGCGCCGCGTACGCCTCCACGTCCAGCTGCTCGGCGGAGAGAGGCGCCGGCGCCGCCGCGGAGGCCTCGCCCAGGCCGTTCGTTACGGCGGCCGCGGCCGCCTCCGAGACCTCGACGTCCATGCTGGCTGCGGAAGAGGGATTCGCGCTAGCTAGGGTTCCGGTCCGGGCAAAACCCTAGAGGAGAGAGAGAGGAGAGGGAGAGGAGCCGAGAAGAAGGGGACGGATGGATTGGATTGGAAATAGACTGCTTTTATGGGTGGATTTGTAAAATTAATCGGGCTGGCTTTGGATACGGTTCTCAGTTTGGGCCCGTGGTCCGGCCCAGATACTTATACTGAACTAACGGGCCGAAGTAGTCTCTGACTATATATGTCGAAGGTCCTGACGAGCTAGGACCTAGGAGGTGGAACAGTCGAGTCGCGGCGGCGGCGATGAGGGCGGTAAGCGGCGCGGTGGTCTCGTCGAAGCCGGTGGCCTTAGCGAAGGCCGCGCGCGTGTTCAGCCTCTTCGCCGTCTCCGAAGCGTCGGGGCTGCCCGCCGATGCGGGCGCGCTGGTCCTCTGCGCGGCTGAGGCCGCCGCCGAGCTCCACGCCTTCCGGCGCGCCCGCGCGGGTCCCGGTGTCGAGGCGGAGGGAGCACCGAGCGGAGAGAAGCGGCGCAAGAAGAGGAGGGCAGAGTAACTGAAGCAGTGGCCGACCCGCTCTCCTCTTTCTACAGTAGATCGAGGCGATTTTTGGACGCGCTCGCCAGACCACCTCGCTCGCCGGCGTTCCTCGGGTTCCCTCCTCCTCCGTCGGCTGCTTCGGCGGCGGGAGGGCGGGGGAACCCCGGATCCGTGCTTGTACATAGTGTAGGTCGTGGTGGGGTTCCGGCTGACGGCGTCGTGGTGGAGGCGACGGTGTCGGTGGTTGGTTTGGTGCCGGCGCGCCGCCTCTTCTGCGGCGAGGATCTTCGGAGCTTCGTCGAGGCGCGCAGGACTTGCGGTGGTCGGGGATCTACGGTCCCTGCTTCCACCGGCTCCAGGTCGTCGTCTTCCTTGCCGGCCGGCGAGGTAGGCGTTCCCCGCGTGGTGCTGCTGCTCCAACTCTTCTCCTCTCCGTCGTGCGAGCTCGCCATGGCTGAGAAGGGCAACTTCCCGTTCGCGAAGATATCGTCTGCGGCGTCAAGGTCTGCGGCGGCACCGGGAGGGTGCCGGACCGGCGATGCGGCGGCGCGTTCCCCTTCCGCGTCGGTGGAGGAAGAGTGTTGGGATCCCAGGGACCCAGTTGTAATTTCTGGTTTCTTCGGGGTGTGTTGTATGCACTGTGCTGGCTAATAGATCTGGGGTGTTATTCGCAAAAAAAAAAAAAAAAAAAAAAAAAAAACTGAAGCAGTAGGCTTTTTAAAAAAATCATGTATTACTGGAGAAGTGACTAGTTGGTATCTTGTACTCCTTGTGTATCGACTGCTGAGACTATTGTTCTGTTGAGTGCAACAGACTGAAACTTTCACATTACTGGAACTTTCAATATTATCTTTGTGTTGAACTTGTGTGCATTTGACAGCTTTCAACTGAGCTAGAACATACAGTATCGCATTAGTTAGATCAGACAGTGGTGACTGAAGAACTCAAGATAACGTTTTTGGACTGCTGCATCCGTGCATACTATTACGGGTAGAACATGCATGAGCATCCCAAGATCAGGCTCTACCCATCACATCTTAATCCAGTCACTCGCAACTCGCAACCATTCCATGAAGTGCTCGACCTGGAGCAGACAGAACCAGCTCGCGTCACTACCAAGTACAGTACCTGCTCACCAACCAGAATCACACAACTCCTGAGACCAGAGTAGACAGAAAACCGAACAAGACACCACGCCAAACCTAGCGCAACCAAACAGCACTAAACCTCTCAGAGAATTCTAGCCACGCAATCAAACGCCCAAACACCAACTTGCACACCGTGGACACTTTATCATCTGCTGATGTCCACCTGTCGGGCTCGTCTCCTGCTGCCGCGTGTGCATGCTGAGTCGGATCCACGCAGCCGTGGAGTGGCACTCCATCTGGCTCTATCCGCTGGGAGGGGCCCGCCGCCCACCTAAAGAGTGCAAGTTGGATATCATGGAGGTTGATTGGTATTTGAGGCTCGATGCTGCTGCGAGCAGAAAGCGCAACCTGGTGCTGTCTCTTGCTTCCTTGAAGGGCCGGACAAAAAGTGCTTGGACTTTGGGCTAAGAAAATGATTTTGCAACGGCTGAGAGCGATGTGTCATTGATCGATGTAAAACCAAGGTTAAGCTCTTAATAAAACACTTGTGGTGTCTGTTCAATGTCAAAAATAATAAACAACTTGTAGTCTATTTTTGTAAAAAAAGAGTTGAATGTGCATTCACAGGAAAAACACATACTCCATTCGTTACGATAGACTTGTTGCATTTGACGAGTTTCATGACCTCACATTCATTACCTCTGTTGTTATAATGGTTTGCCAGACACAGCGGTTCGCGGTGTGAATGGAGGAGCAAGGTGGGTTTTCGTTGCTGGGTTTTGGTTATCGGGAGGTAATCCGGTTACCACACGGCAACCAAGTTTCACGAGCACGCACGGTAAATGAGTTTATTGCGCAAAAAAAATCATTTTTTAAGTTTAAACAAGAGCACCCACGCTAAATGGTCATAGCAAGGAAATTGAATTCAAATTTTTGATTTTTAATTTTGTAACGTAACAAGCCAGGATTTCTCGGTAAGCACGGTAACCGGGAATCCTGACTCCCTGGATAAAAAATACCAATTTGGTAAGCCAAACATTGTTCGTTGGAAGTAATCACAATTCAGGATTATATTTCATTTTAGTTTTCTTTATTCGTTCGTGTGATCTAGAGCCAGAGCAAGCTTGGTCCTCAACTAAAAACAAAGATCATCAGACAAGCTTGAACTCACCAAAGTTGGTTGTCGCTAGGACCGAAAGGCATCAATTAATCAAGCTGGATAAACAAAAGCTCGTTTATTTTTATTTTCAAATGGGTGTGGTACCTCAAACAAAAGCTTGTGACGTTGCATGCTTCTTTACACCAAGGCAGCACAAAATGGTGGTTTGCTAGATTCTAGGTTCATTGGATTTCCCTTGTTTAGGAGCTAGCAAAGCTTAATTAATTTTGTGGCAGGTAGGCAATTAGTGATCCCGACTCTAACTAATTGGATTACAATTTTGGAGTAAGCAAATGTCACCGCAACTACTCTAAAATGAACATCTTAGATCTGACGCTGCAAACACATGCAGAGAGGTACAGTGCTCCTACAGTTCAACCTGCGCTTAAATATCCAGGCTACAGCTTAGAGTACGACAATATTTTAGCGTCCAATCGTGACCGGATGGCTCGTGTGCAAAGATACCACGCCTTTCCTTGCGGAGCCGAAGGAAACAGGGCTATGCTCTTTTTTTTTTGATACAAGTCTCTGGATATATTAATCAGGAAAAGCAACATTACAAGAAACATCCAGAAACAGCACAGCTGTTCTACATTTTACAGAGAGGCCCCTACAACTTTCTAAATTACAAAGAGGACCCTGGCACCATCTCCGTCTCGATGATTCCGCCACCGCTCGATCCACCGTCGTCGCCGTCGCGCCACCAGAGAGATAATCGAAGACGACAAGAGCAGCAGCTGTGTTGCCGGCACGAACCTGTAGAGGAAGATTCCTCGTTGAAATCGCCGCAGTAGCCACCCGCCGCGGACGGCGGGATCTGAAGTCCGCTGAAGCCACATCGGCTGGGGCGACGCCCCGATTCGTCACGACAGTCAGGCCGCCAGCTCCGGCCGAAACCGGCGAGCAAGCCTGCAAGCCAACCACGAAGAACAGCTGCAGAGACCACCTCGCCGAAGTTGGGGCAGAGCAGCACCTACTTTCCCTCCCCTCGCCTCCACGGCCGGCCAGAGGGAGAGGAACTCGCTGCATCCCGCGATCTGCAAGGTAGTGAGATAAACCGGCGAGATTATTGAAACGGCTTCGGCCGTCCCCAACCCTGCAGGGAGTCCACCATGGACTAGAACTGCAGAAGAGGAGAGGACCGGCTCCAGCGTCGTCGGGGTCGCCGGAATCCAGCCGGAAAAGAGGAAGAAGGAGCGGGCATACACCATGAAAACTCCACAAACAACAACTAGAAACCTAAATCTACAGCTAACCCTAGTATATACATCCCGCGCTACGCATCCTCCTCCACGCCGGTCGGCAGCGCCGCCGAAGAGGAGAGGGGAGCGAGCCGGGGTCGAGGCTGGGAAGCGAGAGACGACTCTCAAAAAGGAGAGGAGAGGGGAGCAGAGAGAAGAGAGACTTCGCACAGACGCAGGGCTATGCTCTTTTACGGTCAACAACACGGGAGACAGCGCAAGTGACACCTCAAAAGAAAATATTACCTACATAGTGACTTATAAACTAACTCAGGGCGTGTGACGAACCGGTTACCAATCAAATCAAACAGGTGACTTGATAGTATATTTTGCAGCCCAAATTTTATTCATGTATCTCAAAAGTGACCCATATTACCTACATTGTGACTTATAAACTAACTCAGGGCGTGTGACGAACCGGTTACCAATCAAATCAAACAGGTGACTTGATAGTATATTTTGCAGCCCAAATTTTATTCATGTATCTCAAAAGTGACCCTTGGAATGTTGTATAGATGGAACACTAGAAGCATTGAATATCGTCGATTATCCAAAACCAGATATGGCCGAAATCTTGCAGAGCCCCTCCACCTACCGATCGGGGTTGATCCGGCTCGGCAGGTGTTACGTACGGCGCCCGTTAAGGAGGCGCCAAGTCACGCCTGTCGCTGGCAGGTGCTACACACGAAGCCTCATAAGGAGATGTGAAGTCATGCATGTTGCCGGCAGGTGCTACGCACGATGTCTCTTGTAGAGGCATCAAGTCATGCCTAGTGTTGCTGGACCGAAGGTAGTGCGACAGTGATTCGAAGCGGAGCAGTTTGGATAATGGTAGATGCTGCTTCAGCGACGAGTATGTGCACTCTAGTGTAAACACAAGATCACAAGCAATGTCGACGCGCGCTTGTGTCATGTCCTTGTTGAAGGTGATGACTCGAATCTCCACTTTGGGAATGAAAATCACGAGATCAACCTACAGTTGTACTCGTGGCACGCAGCGACGGTCCCTTCTTGAAGCTTAGCCTTAAAATCGTGTGCTTTTCGTTTGTTTCAGTATTTTATCATAGGGTTTAGTGTCAATTTTTTCTACCAACCTTTAATGAGTAGGGTTTAGTGTCAATATTTGATATGATCAAGAAGAAGAGTATGTGATGGCCAAGTTGTTATTCGAGTAGTTATCCGATGATTGGTCATATGCGAGTTGAGCATATTGCAAGTATGTCTTGAAGAAAAGGATTAGGTGATTATTCATGGTTATCTTCAAGACATCATCTATTGAAAAGAGAAGAAAAGATACAAGGTTGATCAAGATATTGATCAAACACACAAAGCTACAAGATGTACCAAGTGGGATCATGTATCTCTTGATATTCTTTAGTTTTCTCTCGAAATCGGCTAAGGACTTCTTGCTGCCTGTTTTGTGGTGTACTGAAGCTTTTCGGAATATCCGATATAGGTCTACCCGGATTATCCGGCTGTGCCGGATTATCCGATACTTTGTGTTTCGGACTATCCGATCCAGTCGGATTATCCGATCATGACTTATATCGGAATATCCGATTTTTCTGTCTGCAACGGCTCTTTTTCTGGGAGGGGTATAAATACCCCTCCACCTACCTCCAGCCAGGGTACCACTGCAGCTCGTGTTCTTCCCCATTGTTGACCTTCTTTGAGCTTGCTATCTCTCTATCACTCCATGATTCTTGCCTCCATTTAATGGGAAAAGAGAGAGGAGATCTAGATCTACCATTCCACCAATCAATCTCTCCTCTAAGTGAGGGCAAGCCTTTTGGATCTAGATCTTGAGGGATTTGGTGTTCCTTTTTGTTCTTCCTCTCTTCTCCCACCAATAGCATTAGTTGCTTTGGTGGGATTTGAGAGTGAAGGATTTTGAGCACTTCTTGTGTTCTTGCCCATTGCATCGGTTGCATCGGTTTGAGTTCTCCACGGTGATACGTGGAAATCGAAGTTGAGAAGCTTGTTTCTCTTGAGTACTTGGGGTGCCCTAGAGCTTGTCCTCTTGGGTATTTGGAGTGCCCTAGACGGTCCTTGTTGATCTCGGAGTTTTGGTGGCTCGCGGGATTGTTGAGAGCCTCCAATTAAGTTGTGTAGACGTGCCCCAACCTTATGAGTCTTGTGGCTTTGGGAGCCACGGGATTCCGGTGAGAGCCTCCAATTAAGTTGTGGAGTGTGCCTCATCCTTGTACGGGTTCGGTGACCACCCTCAAGTGTCCCATAGTGGTTCGTGGCACTCTACATTGGTAGAGGCACGAAGGAGATTACGGTGTGCCATTTGACGGCTATTCGGGGATCACTTTGTGACTCCGCACCGCTCCAACGGAGACGTAGCTTCCATTGGGAAGTGAACTTCGGGATAAATCATCGTCTCCAAGTGCCTCGGTATTTCTATATCCGAGATTCTTACTTATGCAATTTACTTTATGATAGCCATCGAGCTTGAAGTAATATATCTTGCTATCACATAGTTGTATATCTTGTTTAGCATAAGTTGTTGGTGCACATAGGTAAACCTAGCTTGTTTAGGTTTTGTGCTTGATAAATTAACCGCTAGTTTTATTCCGCATTTATTCAAGCCTAAACCATAGAAGAATTTTAATCGCCTATTCAACCCCCTCTAGGCGACATCCGTGTCACAGCACAGAATTAATTTGCCATACCCACAAGGGCGATTGGTAACGGGAGAAGGAAAAACACGAGATATACTACTTTCACACTTTCAGATAAGGACTTTGACAACCTTATCTTCAGCCAAATAATCTATTTCACGATCAATCAGAAGAAAATCTGAGACATATTAGTTGCTGAGCTAGTGTGCACCATTAACAAAAGGATGGGAGACTAGTGTTGAGTAGTATTTCACTATTTCTTTACACACTGACATAAGAAGAAGATCGACACAGATAAATCCAGAATAAGCATGAAGTCACCATTTATTCACAAAATTGTCTTCGACATCCAACCAAACAAAGTTTTTTTAGTACACTCTTGCATGCACTCGGATCCAAAAAAAATCTTTGGCCAAGATGAAAAGAAAATTCTTTAATGAGCGATTTTACAAAAAAAAACTCAGAAAATTTATTGTGCACCGAATCTAAATAGACATTTCTCTGCACAATCAAC
The DNA here is from genome assembly GCA_947311845.1 of Poa pratensis. NCBI lineage: Eukaryota > Viridiplantae > Streptophyta > Magnoliopsida > Poales > Poaceae > Poa > Poa pratensis. The sequence goes on from CAMZMU010000066.1 coordinate 755,569, forward strand.
AAACAATAAAAAGACGACCAAGATCTACTCACGAGGCAGGGAGCGCCTAGCCAGAGGAGGGTCGGGCCGACACCAGGTGAGCACTAGCGCGGCCTCGTCCACCACAAGCACCAAAAATCAGCACAAGGCCGTCGGTCGCCGGAGATCATCCTCCCGCCAGAAAGGAGTGTGAAACAGATCTGAGAACTCAGACCAGGGGAGTGGAAGGAGACGCCGGATCCATGCTCTACTGCCGCCGCGTCGCCACCGGGTGTTTGCGGCCTCGCTTGCTTTGCCGGTGCTTGCTTGCTCGCCGAAGCGACCGCCGATCGATCTGAAGCAGAGGGACTGGAAGAGGATGCGATGGTTCGGTGTCCTCACGGCGGTCCAAGACGTTTACCTGCACCCGTCATCCCCACTAACGACTGTGCAACATTGATTGCGTTTCCAGTGGTGGGCCATGACTCTGCTAGACTATTCCTATAAATAGTATACGGAATAGAATACGTTCGCAGCCCACGAATCTTAACGTGGTTGAACTGTCAAGATATCGAGAGCATGTGCGCTCGGGCTCCAAAACGAATTTCCGCTACATTGGGACTTACTCAGGGTGTGTGACGAATATATATATATGTGATCATTCACCATCAAAAGTTATTGCCTTCCCTTCCCTCTCCCGTCTCAGAGGCGAAAAAAGGCGATTTTTGGGCGACCCTCGCCGAACCACCGCGTCCGCGCCGCGGAGACGCGGGATTCCTCCCCTCCGTCGGCCGCTTCGGCGGCGGGAGGGTGGGGGATCCCCGTCTCGGGCCTGTACATACGGGAGGTTGGGGTGGAGGCCCCGTCGACGGCGCCGTGGAGGAAGGGGTGCGGGCGGTGGTGTTTTTGGTGTCGTGGCGATCTTCTCCGGCGGCGGTGCTCTTCGGGGCCGGCCGTCGTCGCGCGCGACGGGTAGTGGCTCGAGGCCCGGCGTGGTGCTCGAGCCCGTCTTCTCCCGTCAGATCTGGGACGGCGGATCTGGCGGCAGGAGAGGAGGGTCCAGGACGGCGCCTTTGCTGGCGCGTGGCAAGGTGGTGGAGGATCTGGGGCGTGGCCCCCGGATCTGGAGCAGGGTGAGCTCGGGGGCCTCCCCCGGCCGATGCTTCCTTGGCGTTCCCAAGCCCGGCTCCTCGGAGGCGGCGACTGATGCGGCTCTTCAACGCCTCATGGCTAGGGGCTCTGCTGCTCCACGGGTGGTCGATCTCCGCGGCGGTGTTCTTCGTCGTCTCCGGCGTCGTCGGGCTCGTCTGGTGGTCGACCTACAGGTTGCGGAAGGTGGTGGCGAGGTGTGCTGCCCTCGGATCTCTCTGTTCCTCCGTGTATTTGCTTGTGGGGTTGATGTAATCGTTTGCTTATGAATACAAGTATGTGCATTATCAAAAAAAAAAAAAAGGGTGTGTGACGAAGCCGATCAAACAGGTGACTTGGCAGCCCAAATTTTATTCATGGTTCTCAAAAGTGACCCTTGGACTGTTGTACCGATGGAGCACTAGAAGAAGCAAATTAAATATCGCTGGTTATGCAAAATCGGATATGGCCGAACTCTTGCAGAGCCCTTCGACAATCTAACCAACATATCAGACGGGTTTTAGTGGGAGAAGTCTGACGCGCATATATCAGTCCCGGTAGTCTGGCCAGTGGCCACCCGCTTCCCTCCTCCCACACCCTTAGCCTACTGGCTTCTTCTTCTCCCTTTGTCGAGTCGCTCTCCCGCTCCCAACGCTCGCGTCTCTGTCTCACGAACCACCAGCACTGATCCTTGTCCCTCCCGCAAGACTCTCCGCACGTTGCACACCTCTAGCTTCGCTTGGCAGTGCGCGCGGTTCTTGGCGCGCTAGCTCTTGTCAGAACACCTCGGAATTTCTAGCTCGCCGGCATGGGCATGGGCGCGGGCGCGTCGGACCTCGCGTTTGCGGAGGAGGCAAGCTCCGGGCTGGGTGACATGCCGGAGCTGTGCGCGGCTGAGGTGCTGCTCCGGCTGGGCGCGCCGGACATATGCCGGCTCGCGCGGCTCAACCGCGCGTTCCGTAGCGCCGGGGCGGCGAACTTCGTCTGGGAGGCGAAGCTGCCGGAGAACTACGGGTACCTCATGGGGTTCGTCCATGGCGGGGAGGATGAGCAGCAAGAGGATCAAGGGAAGAGGAGAGCCGTGGGGAAGAAGGACGTCTACGCCAGGCTCGCCAAGGCTGTGCGGTTTGATGACGGCAAAAGGGTGAGGCTCTCTCTTCCATCTTCAGTTCGTGAAAGCGTTCTTCTGACTGTTGTATGGGTTTGAGTTAGAATTTTGGGAGGTTCCGAGTCTGGAACTTGATGTTAATGACTTCTTTACAAAATACTATACCTCCATTCATAATTCTTGTCGTAATTTTAGTTCAAATTTGAAATAACATGACAAAATTATGAAGCGGAGAGAGTAGTAAATAATTTTTAGAACCACCTCACGGTAAAAAAATATCAGTTCTTCAAGATTATTTCAGTTTTTTTGTTTTTTTGTAACTAATATGTTTGGTTTACTAGATCGATACACAAAAATAAAAATAAAAACACCGAAAGTTTTGCCTCTCCTTTTATGTTCGGTACCATGATGACATTTGATTTGATGGGAACTGTTGTTTCTTTAGTAATTTGGGGTTACGAGTTCCATTATCTAATGTTGCAAAAAAGTAAGTAACCATGAGGTGTGCGTGAATCATGACGTGCTCCTCTTATAACTTTCTCGTCTCTTTCATGGATTTGGAGAATATTTCTATAGACGACTTCTGTAGGTAACTACTCTGCTTGTCGGAAATTCAAAGGCCACCTAGGACTAGGAGCACATACTTCCACGTGTAAAAAGTAATTTAAAATACAAGTAAAAAAACATGTATACACGTCCAAGTCCGTTGTGTGCACGTACAAATATCGTGGAAAACGACAAGTTTTGTGCTCCGTAAAAACAACAATTTCAGTGCTCAAAATCTTACTTTTTAGAGCATCAAAATAAAATTCTCCAAGGGTGCAAAACTGTTCCCCTTCTATGAAACTTTGCAAAAAGATGTATATGTTTCTTCAGAATTTTTTGATAATTTATAGTATTTTTAAGAATTTATTGTTTATCCCCTGGACAAATTTTTATTTTATTGACGGAAAATACTTCTATATTTTTTTCTGACAAAGAATACTCCTCTGCTTTGCCCTGCAGGAATTCTGGTTGGAGAAAAGCACAGGCATGATTTGCATGGCTTTGTCTGCAAAATCGTTGGTGATAACGGGGATCGATGACAGGAGATATTGGGTTCACATGCCAACCGCAGAATCTAGGTAACTTCGAACTCAAATCCTGCATCACAAGTTCTTACCCTACTCAACAATCAACATGTTGGTTTTATTTTTTATCTACTATTTTGGTTGCACCTTTGGCTGCCACTGCCAAACATCTCTACCTTGCTTAGTACTCCGTATATTGTTCTACGATAAAGATACCTGGCTATAACAAAATCATGTGTTGCTTGCTACCGCCGATAATACTACCAGATAACTGAAGTAAGGGGAAAGGTGTCCCCCCGTTTGAAAAACTTATAATGATCATATTGTCGTGGCTGCTATACAACGATGAGGTAAGCATGGACGCTAGCAAATATTGACAGGGGACAATCGGTTGAAAACCGGTGGAGCTGAAATTTCAATTTTGGCGTCAATCTTTACTCCCTTTCCGTTTGAAGTCTTGTGGTATTCAATAATCTGTAGCATGTGACCACCGAAATCATCGTTTACTTTTATTTTGTCGTACGGTTGTCTGGTCTGAAACAAGTTTTTTTTTAGATTAAAAGGGCCCCAGGCCCCAGCTCCATTACTCAAATGAAACCAGCCAGATTCCAAGTTTTACAGCGACAGAAAAGAAAACTAAGTCGAAGAAAGCTATGCTAAAGTTCTCAGGCTAAAAGTCTGGAGGGATTTGCAAACCTAAAAAATTACAGAGCTGATGAAACAGGTCCACCAAAAAAATGCAAGCTGAAGGTCTAGAAAACTCAGGAACTAAAAACGTTGGTTGATGACATCCCGAAGCTTGGTCTTGAGCTCTTGCAAAGGGAGCATCTCAGCACGCGGCAGTGGCTTCCCCCAGGTAGTCTTCTCGGCAGGAGTCATCGGCGAGGCCACCCTTGGGAGCTGGTAGCACGGAGGAGTGTCAGGTGCTGCAGCAGACAACTTTGACAGCGGGAGAGAGGCAGTGAGAGAACCCAGCGACTTCAGTCCTGGAGTCACCCCCACGGCAGTGCAGGTCTCTCCCTCAGCTTCCCCATGACCATCTGCTCGAATCTGTCGATCACGTTCAGCATCGGTGGCTTGAACAGAAGTCTCCATTTCTTCACCGTCTTGAGAATCATCCACCAAATCTGTTTCATGCATAACCAAGTTTGATTGTCAAATATCAAAGCATTACGAGATTTCCAAATGCTCCAAAGTACCACGGCACAAATTGCATTTAGACTAGCATGCTTATTATTTGAAATCCAAAACTTAGCTATAGACATGTAATCAGATCCAACACTAAAACCAAAGAAGTTTGACACACAAGACCAAACTTCTAGAGAGACAATGCAACCGAAAAACAAGTGATCCACAGTTTCTAAATCATTGCAAAATATACATTCCACAGGTTTGTGCATTTTGCGTTTGAGTAGGTTATCACGAGTCATCAACTTGTTATTCGAAAGCAGCCACAAGAAGATTTGCACCCTAGGGGGGATGATCAAAGACCAAACCGCTGGCATGAACACCTGCGTCACACCCCTAAAGCTGATGATCTTATAAAAGGAGCTAGTCGAGTAAAACCCTTTGGATTCATAGGTCCAGACAATGGAGTCACAGTCAGCAGTGAGCACCGCACTACCAGCAATCTGTTCTAGCTCATACCATTTTGCATCAAAACTGAACAGAAATTTCGCCTAAAGGTTAACTTAAGGGTCGAGCCATCCCAAACCTGTTTAATGGTAACCATGGTTTCATTGCAGACCGTATAGAGGTCCCAGAATTGGACACAAAGCGGGATGTGCCAAACCACGTGTCTTCCCAAAAACGGACTTGGGCACCATCCCCAACACTCCACCTATATCCAAATTTTACTGCATTTACAGCCCACATAAACCCCTTCCAGAACCTAGAAGAATTCATGTTAGAGCTACAGAAAATGTTGGGGTTTTTCGTTCTATACTTGGAGTCCACTACAGTTTTCCAGATTTTATCTCCACCATCAAAATATCTCTTGACCCAAGAGGCCAGGAGACAGAGGTTGACATCTCGGAGGCAGGGTATACCTAAACCTCCGATGTCTTTAGGCATGCAAACCAAGTTCCAGTTTGCAAGGTGAAGCTTCCGTTTTTCCTTAGTATCATTCCATAAACAATGAGACATTTGGGCATTAATCAGCTTCAAAGCCCATTTCGGGAATTTAAAAAAGGAAAGGAGGTAAACCGGAATGCTAGCTAGGCAGGACCTAATCAGGGTAACTCTCGCCGCATAAGATAAAAGTTTCCCTCTCCAACCAGCGATTCTTTTCAAAAAATTATCGATGATTGGCTGCAAGTCCTCTCTCCTGAGTTTATCATGGTGTAGAGGGATCCCAAGGTATTTAATCGGGAAAGTCCCTACAGCACAGCCCAGGATTTCTCTCAAATTGTTCACATCATCTTCGCAAAGATTGATGGGAACCAATTCACTCTTGTTGTAATTTATTCTCATACCCGAGACCTGTTCAAAGCAGGTGAGTATATTTTTGAGGTTTCTAGCAGTGTCTAGGTTATTTTCCATAAACAAAATAGTGTCATCAGCATACTGCAAGATGATGACTCCACCTGGGCACAGCTGGGGGCAGAGCCCTTTTATAAGGTTGCAAGACGCTCCTTTAATAAGCATTTTGGTGAACACGTCAACAACCAGGTTGAAAAGGATGGGAGACATGGGGTCTCCCTGTCTAAGACCTTTAGCTGTAACAAAAAACCCTCCCTGGATATTGTTGATTTTAACCGCCACCGACCCCCCTCTAGTGGCTAGCCTGATCCATTTTCTAATCATGGGGCCAAAACCTCTTTTGAGGAGCAGATCATCTAGGAAATCAAGATCCACCTTATCAAAGGTTTTCTCGTAATCAAGCTTGAGCACCACTCCCTCTTCCTTACCCTGGTGGACAGAGTGGAGTATCTCATGCGCTGTCACCACACTTTCCAAGATATATCTACCTTTAATGAAGGCCGTTTGGTTTGGGGCGATTACGGAATCCATAATGCCCCCAAAACGCGTGGTAATCACTTTGGTGAAAATTTTGAAAATGCAGTTTAACAGGCTAATCGGTCTAAACTTTTTCATGGAGGTGGCATCAGCCTCCTTGGGAATTAGAGTAAGCACCGCGAAATTTAGTCTATAAAGATCTAAATCTCCCGAGAAGAAGTCATGGAAAAGAGCCATAACATCTTTTTTAACTACCTCCCAAATTTTTTGGTAAAACATGAAAGAAAGCCCATCAGGGCCAGGAGCTCCATCAGCATAAGAACTGAACACCGCTTTTTTTACCTTCTCCTCAGAGAAAGGCATCTCCATAGAGGTGTTCTGTTCAGGAGTTATCAACTCTTCAGGAGAGAAAAAGTCATCTCCTAGAGAGAACCCCGATTTATCTACGGTGCAGAAAAGATTTTTGTAAAAAGAAGAGGCAATCTCAAGCATCTCATCGATGTCCGAGGTTGTCCCACTAGGACCATCCAAGGCGAGAATCATGGTTTTCCTCCTACGCTGATTGGCTACTGCATGAAAATATGCAGTATTTCTATCGCCTTCTAGGATATCTCTATCTCTCGACCGTTGCCTAGCTTTGGTCTCTTCTTTTAACCAAAGTTTTTGCATCTCATTATTTATCTCTTTCATTCGTTCGAGTTCATGATCTGAAAGATCTTCAGCCTCGGCTTTGAGATCTAATACATCATATTCCTCCATTAAATCTTTTTTAAGGAGCCTCGGCTCAGATTCAATATTCCTGCTCCAACCTTTAGAAGATCTCCGAAACCTCCTAACTTTTTCCTGCCATATGTCTATGGCTGTGGTGCTTTTTGTGGGGGCATTCCAAGATTTGACCACCAAATCCCTGAAATCCTCCCTCAACAGCCACCACTCTTCGAACCTATATGGTGGAGGCTGGAAACGATAAGTAACTCCAGAGTCCCAAAGAATGGGAGTATGGTCACTACCTACTCTAGCGAAAGCCTGAGCTCTTGCCAAAGGAAAAATGGCCTCGAGCTCAGTATTGCAAAAAACCCTATCGATAGCCGACATGATCAAATTTGTCTGATTGTTCGCCCAGGTATATTTTCTATTGGAAAGCCTTACTTCCAACAAACCCCACAAATTGATCCAAGCATTGAAATTATCACACCATTTTTGATTGACAATCCCATTACTCTTGTCTTTCGCACACCTAACTAAATTGAAATCCCCACTAATTAGAGAGGGATAAGAGTTATCTATGAACAGCTGATGAAGTTCAGAGATAAAACTTGCTTTTCCTTCTTCATAGGGGGACCCATAGACAGAAATGTGCCGCCAGACTTTGCTATCTAGCTTATTTTTAAGTAAAACTGAAACCGAGAAATTTTTGATGTCCCACGCAAGGACTTCAAAGAAGTTAGTGTCAACCCCGACCAGAATACCTCCAGCTGTCCCAACAGCTGGAAGGAAATTCCAGGCGTAAGGGCGGTTCAGACTGATTGAGTCTAAATAAGAAACAGAGAAATCCATCTTTTTTGTCTCCTGGAAGGAGACAATAGTGGCATGCGTTTTAGCTAGCAAGTCTAAAATGTTGTTTTTGCGACCAGCAGCATCAATACCTCTTATATTGACACTCAAACTATTCATAAACAAACTCTTGTCTTAGGGTGCTTGCCCCGTTTTCGCCTACAAACCTGGTACCAAAGCTCAGCACTGTCCTCAACGCTTTGTTTTTCCTCGGAAAACAAAGACACTTGGGGAGTGTTCACATCTCCTATCTCTACACTGGGGCTACCACAATCTGCTGCTACACCCTCAGGTGTAGCAACATTATCAAAGCAAGCAACAAAACCTAAATCAATTGGTTTAGAAAAATCAATTGATTCAGAAAAATTAGCAGGTTTAGACAAAGAAAAGGTGTCCTCTGTTACTTTAGAAGCAGCTGACTCGTCAGTTGTTCTATTATAGACAGATTCATCCACAACTAATCCTACTGTATCAGCAATTTCAACAATTTCAGGTAAAAGATAGAAAGGATTGGAGGTATGTATACCTTTCAGTCTCGATGTTGCAGTGGTTTCCATCTTCCTCTTTTTTAAGTCATGCGCCATCTGAAGGGGTCTCGACCCAGGCCAACAGAGGCGGCTGCAAGGAAAACCTAGCAGGTTCTGGAGGGGTCTCGGGCACAAGAGGGATATCTAGCCCACCAACCCGGATGGATGGCTGCCAAAAAGGTGAAGACGGCTTCTGCAAATACGCGGTAGCAGGTGGAGTAGGTGGCTGCATTCGAACCAGAGGATCGCGCTCAAAATCCTTCGTCAGAACTGCTTGATTGCCAACCCGCATTGACGGCGGCGAGGTTGGCCTCGGAACAGCTACTATCGCCGGAGAGCGCTGCTCCCATCTATCATTTCCTGCAGGGAACTCTGCTGCAGCACTGTCAGAGGAGGGGAGCGTTGGGGCTCTTGGCCGCCTAGCTCTGAGCAGCACCCTTCCTCTTCCTCGACGCGCACACGGAGGTGGAGTCCGTGGCCTGGGCACCAGCGTAGCTTCTACTGACGCCCCAAAGCAAGGCTCGCCTCCTCCGACGAAGCACCCGTGGTCCTCTGCATCGCAGTCCTCGCCGCTTGTTGCTGCTCCCGCGGCAGCCCCGTCACCTTCAACGCCTCTGAGAGGTCTGAAACAAGTTTATCCAGCAGCGATTCTGAACCTTCAGTTTCTGCAGGTTCCATTCCGTGGCGTACCTTCAGCAAATCTGGTGGTTCGAGGTGGTCGGGGAGATCGACTTCCGCTTCCCAGCGGGGACCTACAGCCTCTACTTCAGGCTCCGTCTCGGGAAGCTGGCCTCCAAGCAGAACTCCGGCCGCCGTGGCTGCGGCACCGAGAAGAACAGCGGCAGCAGCATCCACGGGTGGGACAGGAAGCCCGTGCGGTTCCAGCTCTCGACGTCGGACGGCCAGAACGCCGTGTCGCAGCGTTACCTGGACGACGAGCCGGGGAGCTGGGTCCTGCACCATGCCGGCGACTTCGTGGCGTCGTCGGAGCCCGTGCAAGTCAAGTTCTCCATGGCGCAGATCGACTGCACCCACACCAAGGGTGGGCTCTGCGTCGACTCCGTGCTCGTGTACCCCAAGGGGTTTCAGACGCAGGAGGTGGTCAGGGTTCAGAAATGAGGTTGAAGTCGCAGTTGGTCGGGTTGCTTAATCTGGTAGTACTGTATTTAGAGTCTTAGAGAGCTTGGAGATATAGCTTGTAGGAGATCAGTGTTAGCTTGAGCTTATTAGCTTGGTTTGTTGTTCCATACTGTAATCTCATTCTGTTCTTAAACCCTGTACTCTGGCTGCACCTGATGCTGTGATCATTTTTATATATAGTTCAGGCTGGCTCTAAGAGCCCGCCGTAGTTACAGCTCAAAAAAAATACGTATAGCTGTCAAGAATGTCCATGTACTTCCTTGCCCAATGCCCACACATACAAAAAAAAAAGATGTTCATGTGCACTATTGATATGCAATCCGTGGTATTGCGACCTAGAATCGTAGTAGATGATAAGTAGGCGACTCTCACCATACATCAATATGGCGCCATGACTATGTGATAATGAGAGGTACCATAAGTAGATCACACAACCACAAATAAGAAAGGCCCCGGGCCTCACTAGCCACATCCAAAGTTAGGTGATTTTGAATCACTGACATGTGGGACCACCACATAGGGGGTCCGTCGTCACACAAAGTTAGGCCGATGTAAGTCACTGAATTCCAACAACATGAGTTCGAGACTCGCCTCTCTCTTAATTAAATACAACTGCGGATAATTCACCTGTTGGGCTAATTTTTTGGGGGAAGGCAAAGTCAAACCCGCCACCTGCCTCTATAGCGGGAGATCCGTGATTGATGGGCATCTCTCAAGTGTTGAATCTTCACAAGGGTTGCAAGTATTGGTTGTTGGTGGACCGCTAGTTGACTACAACGACATAAGCTTTCGAATCAGAGGATATGCCCCCCTTCGCGATCAAGTTGATGAGTTCATCCCCCATTGATTGTCGAGTGAGCCTTCTCCAGACAGGTGTGGCAGTATACTATCACACTTCTCCTCAGTCATGAATCAGTAGTGATGTATCCTCTCCTTTGATCCTAGTCCTCTTTCTCGAAAATCATATAATCAAGTTTTGGAGACAACCAAGAGATTTAAGTGACAACTCAACGCGATGAAAAGGTTCAAAGGTTACTTTAGGCTTTTCCGAGTTGACCTACAAATGGTAAACCCAATTATCAACCAAAAGTGGATAGAAATACCTCAAAAGTAGACCAAAAGTCATTCCATGTAGTTCCAGTTCCCTCAAATGGTAGGAGAAGTCTGATTCCAGAGATTTCACCCAAACAAACTATGATTTTTGAAGAATAGTATTGCAATTCGCTAAATAGCCAAGGTGTTCAATTCTACTAAGTAAAATGGCCTCTCTGTGACGAACAAGAATGTGACGAACAAATCAACCGACGTTGCACGTCGGTCTCCAAAACAGAAACCAAACGACGCGAGCACAAGAGCCTAACCCTAACCGCTCCCGTGCGGGCGCCGCCGCGCCTGCACCGGGGCGCCGCCGCCCCCCTGCCCAAGGCCGCCCCCGCCTCCCCCTCCCCTCCGCTGCCGCCGGCGAAGACGCCTGGGCAAAGCCTGGGCGGCCGGCGGCGGTGGGCTTCCTTCTCAATCGGCGGGATCCCATGGAGGCGGCGGGGCTTCGTCGGATCGCCGGCGGTGGGGATTGAGATCTGCTAGGGATGCTGGAGACGTCGTACGGATGGTGGAGGCGGTGTCGCGTCGGAATAAGGGTGATGGAGCTCGATCCCCATCTCGGCAAGGCCACTTGTGGCGGCGCCGGCGAGCTGCTGGCCTGGTTTCCTCTCAGATCTGCGGATTTGGAGGGGGTGGTCTCTCCGGGCGCGGTCGTCTTTCGACTCTGCCGTGGAGCTTCGGGAGTCTGTTCGGAAGTCGGAGGGCTGCTGATGCTATTGTCTTCCCCTCGGCCGCCGTGGTGGCGAGGGAGTGGAAGGGATGGTACAACCGCCTTCCTCGTTAGGGTTGTTTATGGTCTTTTTTTTGAGATGCGACTGTCTCGTCTTGAAGCTTCTTCCGGCCGGCCATGGTGGCGAGGGGAGGAGGCGGCTCGACGTGGCGTCGGTGGTTGGGACCTACTGCTCGGGGATCTTGGATTGGAGGTACTGCCTGGTCTTCCCCATCTCCTGCCTGCCCGATGGTCTGGAAAAGGTTCTTAGCTCTCACCCCGCGGGGTGGGCACTCCTGCGGTGTTCAAAGCCCAATGTGGCGAAGGTGGCGGCGGTGACTCGATGGTGTCTGAAGATGTGCTGCTTCTGGGTCCGGTCCCTGTACTTGGTTGGTGACGATGAGGATGATGGGCTTGATTGCGTTTTGGAAGTACGGTGTGTGGTCTTCTGGGTCCATATTGTATTTTCCTTTTTTTGTGGAGTCGTTTGTAATCGGTTTCGCCATTGTTGAAATTCCATCAGTTGTTATCTCAAAAAAAAAAAAAAGAATGTGACGAACAAGAAGGCTGGCTAAAACAAGTTCTCAATTGAGGGTATCCTCGATTAAAATACGGCCGGAGAGGTGTTTTTCCTATTAATTGGGCTTGTTACCACTTTTGAGACAACCCTAACTGTTGATAAATGATGGATTTGAGTTGATCCGGTTTCAATGTTGATATGAAATTCAGTTGACATGTTTCCAACACTTTTATTTATTTTAGTTCCCATGTTGATGACCAATTCAACAAATAGTTTAGTCTATGTCGCATGGATAAAAAAATCAAATGGAAAATAGGATCTCGCTTTGTAATCCTTTTAACCATTCATGTGGCTGCTTTGGAAGTTACGGAACTACCTTGTTTTCCATGGAGCATCCCATCGGCATGGCGATCTGGTCGAGGCCATTCCAGATGAATGTAATATCTGGATGTTGGTTGGCGCCAAATCTTTACCCACACCATGCACGACCACAGACTTGCTGGGCAAGTAGCTAGCATGTGCTAGCTTTCTATAGTTCTTTTCGCATTCTTCTTATTATTTCTTATTTCTTCTTTCTTTCTTTATTTTAAGTTTTCCTTGTACGTACTCCTGCGTATTGTTGATGTTTTCTTCTCAATACAAATGACACACCAAAGAAGTGTATGTTCAAGGAAAGAGGTAAACCATGTCTACATGTCACGATGAGGAACCGCAAGATCGTTTCATGTATATTATATAACTGGTAAAAAATAGCAGGAAATTACAAGATGCAACATGATGCATGCTAAAGACAACGCAGCGCATTAAAGATTCAGTCCATTTTGGGAGGATTCTTTTTTTCTTTCTTACCCGAAGGAAAGGAGGTGCAGGAGGAGGTTTATTCGTTTCCCTTGAGAACCCCATTTGGAATGCATGATTAGTTTCTCTATTGTCTAGGAAAATATACATGGACATTTTCGCAAAATCCATGAATTTCTAGATGAACTAGTAAGACGTGGTAGCTATGCCACGGAACCAAAAACGTTGTGAAACATAGTTTCCCATGTCTTGTGTCAAATTAATTCACTTTGTTTCTTACATTTATCAAGTTCAGTAGACGAGACTGTACCCTACTGCTATACTGCTATATATACCCATATAGGTTTGTGTGGTCACATGCACTTATCATGGTTGAGATGGGAAAGACTAGAAAACGAGCTAGTGGACGGACGACCACCAACTAAATCTTTAATATAGAAAAAATATATTATGTGGCATCACTTGATTCAAATAGCTTAGCTCCGCTACACAGGGAAACAACAAGGGATCTTAATTAACAGCTCACATGTGCTCAAAATGTAGCATTGAGCAACAAAAACTCTAGAAATTAATATCTCTTTGATTTTGTAACAGTTCATCAACATTTCCAGATGACATAAAAACATTTGACTAATTTGTGCTGCGGTACATACACCAACATAACAGTATACGTAGTGAGATACCAATTTCCTCATGGGGCCAAATCTCATGTCTCACTCGGTCATGCTATATATCATAATAAATAAAAAATTCCTTATTTTCTTGGTAGATAACTACAAAGGTATATATGACCGCATTGTCGTGATTCCTCTTGGGTACTGCTTCGAGCTTAGTCTTTTGTAGGGAGATCCATTCTCCGTGTGCAGCCTTAGAAACAACACGATTCTCTTGGCATCCCCATCTCTTCCACAGGAGGTGGTCGACGATAGTTGTCGACGCATCAGTGTGGTCCACGACGCGGGCCCTCCTCTCGCGATGCTCCTGACAGTTTGCACACCAGTGCATGCAGCAATGTACCATACAAGGGTCGCATGGGGAGTTCTGGTGGAAACAAGGAGGTTCGAATAACAAAATATTTTCCACCAACTATAATGGAAGTATAAATTTTTGACCCAACATATGAGGACCAGACAGAATCATATATTTAGTACATAAATACGATGAACAAAGACAACATGCTGGTGCAAATTGGGGGACTGGAAATAAACATTTAGGGAGTTGAAACAACCTTACCATCAAAGACTTGCAAAAAATATAGGAATGTTAAATCTCCAATGAGCATGAGAAGATTAGAAGGCAATAGCAATAGCTAATATATTAACATCAAACAAATAGTGTGAATATATATCTTATGACGTGTGAAATGTTCAAGTGTCACATAAGCAACAATAATCTCAAAGTTTGAAAAATATCAAATATAAATCTGGCTTTTGGGAACAATAACAATTTCCTTAAAAAATCATAACGGTGCAAACTAAATTACAAGCAGTTAATGTTTTCCTAATCTATTCATATAGGTACAGAACACGAGGAAACAAATTTAGAATACAATGCATGTGCATAAATAATAGTATATAATCACTATTCTTCCATATGAATATTCATGCATGAGTATGTGACACAACAAAGAAAACAGTGGAGGGATTTCATATTTCCACCTTGAGATGATATTTCTTCTGAAGCTCTTGACGAAAAGTGCCAGTATAGGTGCCACATAACCACCAGCTAAACACTAGACCTTCTCCAATAAGAAATGATGATCTTGGATCAACACCATGTAATATTGCTGTTAGAATAGCAAGCACAACCCCTCCTTCCACAAAAATAGCATGGCAAACACAAGGTGTTGTCCAAGGGATATCCTCTCTAAGGGCCTCAACATTGCGCCCGAACAACACGCAAGGACAGCACATTCCGGTCCGGCCTAACATGAAGAGATGCATGATGTTACAGCCATATAATTTTTAATTAACTAGCATTATGTGAAAACAAAATTTTAGACATAACCCTCATCAAGGAGGACGAGACAAGAATGAAAAACAAAAGTTACAAGCACTATACTTATCTTTGAATGCTTAATAAATAATACACCTTCGATGTTTCGTTAAGCAGGTTGGCTATGAAACCATTATGAACTATACTCATAACAATATATATATATATACATAGTAATTATTAACTATTAAAAGGCACTACATATATGGCTAATGTTAGCAGAAATAAACAAGTTTAAAAGGCAATGTAACATGGCAGTGTCTCTTTGCTTAGCAAAAGATATTCTATTAAAGGAACTCTAGTTATGTTAAAGAAGGTTATACATATGCAATAATTTCTTACAATAGTGAAAGTATGAAAAGTAACTCCGCCTATGTTGTCTCAACATAGCCGGTCCCAAGCCCGGATAAAGGAGGAGGGTTGTGATAGGCTTGGCAAGCCAACGGAAAAAACCCAGCCACTCTTATGGAGATGAAACCCAAAAGAACCTCGTTGGGGCGTAACCCTCTTAGCGACGCGCCATATCGGAACCCGGGTGTGGTGTCAAATGGGCAAGGGCCGGGCCGCCACCCCCTTGGTGGCGCGCCGTATCTTGATCTGGATACGGTGATAAGTGAGCAAGGATCGGGTCGTCGCATCCTTAGTGGCGCGCTGCATCGACGCCCGGGTGTAGTGAAAAATGAGCAAGGGTCTTCGCATTTGACTCGACGAGTGCGGAGGGTAAGGAAGTTAGCCGAGCCTAGGAGGATCCGCTTAGGTAGCTGGAACGTAGGGTCCCTGACGGGCAAGTTACGGGAGTTAGTTGATACGGCGATAAGGAGGCGTGTTGATGTCCTATGCGTCCAAGAGACCAAATGGAAGGGACAGAAGGCGAAGGAGGTGGAGGATACCGGCTTTAAGCTGTGGTACACGGGGACAACCTCAAACAAAAATGGGGTAGGCATCTTGATCAACAAGAGCCTCAAGGATGGAGTAGTGGACGTCAAGAGGCAAGGAGACCGGATTATCCTAGTCAAGCTGGTTGTTGGGGACTTAGTTCTCAATGTTATCAGCGCGTATGCCCCGCAAGTAGGCCACAACGAGAGCACCAAGAGAGAGTTCTGGGAAGGTCTCGAGGACTTGGTTAGGAGAGTACCTACTGGTGAGAAGCTCTTCATAGGAGGAGACCTCAATGGCCATGTGGGTACATCTAACACAGGTTTTGAAGGGGTGCATGGGGGCTTTGGCTATGGCATCAGGAACCAAGAAGGGGAGGATGTCTTAAGCTTCGCCCTAGCCTACGACATGGTCGTAGCTAACACCCTCTTTAGAAAGAGAGAATCCCACCTAGTGACTTTCAGTAGTGGCCAACACTCTAGCCAGATTGATTTTGTCCTCTCTCGAAGAGAAGATAGACGCGCTTGCCTTGATTGTAAGGCGATACCTGGAGAGAGTGTTGTCCATCAACATAAGCTGGTGGTGGCTGACTTCCGTTTTTGGATTCGTGTCCAGCGGGATAAGCGCCCAAAAGTTGCTAGAACAAAGTGGTGGAAGTTAAAGGGAGAGGCAGCTCAAGCTTTTAAGGAGAGGGTTTTTAAGGAGGGCCCTTGGGAGGAAGGAGGCGATGCAAACAGTATGTGGATGAGGATGGCGACTTGCATTCGGAAGATTGCATCAGAGGAGTTTGGGGTGACCAGGGGAAGTAGAAGGGATGCTAAGGATACCTGGTGGTGGAACGTTGAGGTCCAGAAGGCTATTAAGGAGAAGAAGGACTGTTTCAGACGCCTATACCTGGACAGGAGCGCAACCAACATGGAGATATACAAGGGGGCAAAGAAGGCCGCAAAGCGAGCGGTGAGCGAGGCAAGGGGTCGGGCGTATGAGGACCTCTACCAGCGTCTAAACACGAAGGAAGGCGAAAGAGACATCTATAAGATGGCGAAGACGAGAGAAAGGAAGACGAGGGATGTCAACCAAGTCAAATGCATAAAGGACGGAGCGGATCAACTCCTCGTGAAGGACGAAGAGATCAAGCGTAGATGGCGAGAGTACTTCGACGACCTGTTCAATGGAGAGAATGAGAGCTCTACCATTGAGCTAGACGATTCCTCCGATGATACCAGCCGACGCTTTGTGCGGCGTATCCAGGAGGCTGAGGTTAGGGAGACTTTGAAGAGGATGAAAGGAGGCAAGGCAATGGGCCCTGATGGTATCCCCATCGAGGTGTGGAGAGGCCTTGGAGACATAGCGATAGTATGGCTAACTAAACTTTTCAACCTCATTTTTCGGTCAAACAAGATGCCCGAAGAATGGAGGCGGAGTACATTAGTGCCAATCTTCAAGAACAAGGGGGATGTTCAAAGTTGCACTAATTACCGTGGAATCAAGTTGATGAGCCATACAATGAAGCTATGGGAGAGAGTCATTGAGCACCGTTTAAGAAGATTGACAAGCGTGACCAAAAATCAATTTGGTTTCATGCCTGGGAGGTCTACCATGGAAGCCATCTTCTTGGTACGACAACTTATGGAGAGATACAGGGAGAAGAAGAAGGATCTTCATATGGTGTTCATTGACTTGGAGAAGGCGTATGATAAGATACCACGGAATGTCATGTGGTGGGCCTTGGAGAAACACAAAGTCCCAACAAAGTACATTACCCTCATTAAGGATATGTATGATAATGTTGTGACAAGTGTTCGAACAAGTGATGGCGACACCGATGACTTTCCAATTAAAATAGGACTGCACCAGGGGTCAGCTTTGAGCCCTTATCTCTTTACTTTGGTGATGGATGAGGTCACAGGGGATATACAAGGAGATATCCCATGGTGTATGCTCTTTGCGGATGATGTGGTGCTAATTGACGATAGTCGGGCGGGGGTTAATAGAAAGTTAGAGCTGTGGAGGCGGACTCTAGAATCGAAAGGTTTTAGGCTTAGTAGAACCAAAACTGAGTACATGAGGTGCAGTTTCAGTACTACTAGGCACGAGGAGGAAGAGGTTAGGCTTGATGGACAGGTGGTACCTGAGAAAGACACCTTCCGATATTTGGGGTCTATGCTCCAGAAGGATGGTGATATCGATGAAGATGTGAGTCATCGAATCAAAGCTGGTTGGATGAAGTGGCGCCAAGCTTCTGGCGTCCTCTGTGATAGGAAAGTGCCACAAAAGCTAAAAGGCAAGTTCTATAGGACGGCGATTCGACCTGCGATGTTGTATGGCGCAGAATGTTGGCCGACCAAGAGACGACATATCCAACAGTTAGGTGTAGCGGAGATGCGCATGTTGAGATGGATATGTGGCCACACAAGAAAGGACCGGGTTAGGAATGATGATATACGTGAGAGAGTTGGGGTAGCACCAATTGAAGAGAAGGTTGTCCAACACCGTCTAAGATGGTTTGGTCATATAGAACGTAGGCCTCCGGAAGCGCCATTGCATACCGGACGGATAAAGCGGGATGAGAATGTTAAGAGGGGTCGTGGTAGGCCAAACTTGACATGGGAGGAGTCTGTTAAGAGAGATCTGAAGGATTGGAATATCACCAAAGAACTAGCCATGGATAGGGCTGCGTGGAAGTTAGCTATCCATGTGCCAGAACCATGACCTGGTTTCGAGATCTTATGGGTTTCAACTCTAGCCTACCCCAACTTGTTTGGGAAAAAAGGCTTTGTTGTTGTTGTTGTTGTGAAAGTATGAAAAGTTAATTGTGAATGGTGACAAGAAAGCACCAAAGGAATATATAAGTATACCTCCAATAACTCAAATAAAGAATAAATATATAATCAAGATAGAACTATTTAACATGGTCCCCATCTCAACACAAAATTCAAGCGGAAGGCACAAAACATAACATAACCGAAAACCATCTAATACTCCTTCGTTCCTTAGGAAAAGTTTGAAACAACATTCCTATATTTATGATAATCTTTTTTTGACCTGGAAACCGTTGGGGAACCACCTACGGTATAGATTTTTATATTAGTGAAAACAACAAAACTGCTCTCTTAAGTTAGGGGAGAAGGATTATCTGGCGTATTTTCATGGTGGAGAGATACAAGCCGAGGGGTTATGGGAAGAGAAACAAAGCGAAAAGAACTAAACAGAGTTCAACCACTCCTCGAGCTTCTTTTGGTGTACTGGTTTTGATCTATGGATGATCAACTGAAGATCAGCCTTGAAAATGAGTTATGATAATATTGTTCGTGTTCACGTTCTTTAGACAGTTAAAATTGGGGAAATCGGTACA
This sequence comes from Poa pratensis, assembly GCA_947311845.1. Taxonomy (NCBI): domain Eukaryota; kingdom Viridiplantae; phylum Streptophyta; class Magnoliopsida; order Poales; family Poaceae; genus Poa; species Poa pratensis. The sequence continues at coordinate 774,366 of CAMZMU010000066.1, forward strand.
TCTCAAAGCTTAAAACATACATTATTAAACACAGTTAAGTTATACTCTTAAAAGGTAGTTTTAGATGCATCCTAGTTCAAATGTTTTACTACAATGGTTACACTTTTATAATAGGGCTCAAAAAATTGCATAGTAGTTAAGGAGTTCACAAGCTAATAATCAAATTCTTCCATTCAAATTATTTGCCCTTCATTCAAATCTTCGCAATTTTGGTAAAATGTCAAATGTGGACGCTTATAAAACAAATGATATGTAAGAGGATCGATAAGTTCCACTTGCGGAATGTTTTAATGTGAGTGGTTTGCCATCCAAAAACTATCCTTGCTTTAATAGGTTAGGCGGTATGATTCTAGGTGTCCGAGCCACTTACTGAGAATCAGAACTCAATAGTGCACTTATTAGTTAGAAATGACACGACCCAGCTAGGAGACTAACACTTACAAACTACATGTTAATTTGTGGTGGGGAAACTATTATATATGAGTATACACACACTTTAGGTGGCTACTTGCTTCTCTTCTTCTAATATGCTGGCATGTCTTGGAGAGGCATGGTACCATGGGTCCTCTATTTAGTGTTTAAGGTCCATCGGATCTTTGACACCTATCAAGATCTTAACTCCTGTTCCAAAATATCTAAACGTTATACAATATTTAATCCAATATCTAATAATAGAAAAATTTCTAATCTTCTTATTGTCGTGTCCTCTAATTAACTTGTCTTTTTCTTGGGTTATAGATTACTCTACAAGTTTGCATAGGTAAGCTTCATTTTAGCATGGTCGACTAAGAATGATTAATGCACATAAGCAACATGTACTTGTGAAAATCCAACGGTGGCAAGAGCATATGTAAGATAATCGTCAGATAATGTTCAGCCTTGGTCGGAAATGATCCTTCATCTGCCTAGTGACCCACCTGGTCTCACCTCGGTGACGGAATGTTGGGACAAGTTGGCTTCATCCAGCAGTCTTAAGGGACAAGTTGGCTTCCGCCGCCCATTCTTATCTTGCACATTAAGGACGTAGCCCGAGATTTGGGGCCCGCTGGCGCCAAGCATCTAGCAAGTCCGATCCACACTATTATGTAGATCTGGCGGCTTCCGCCGTTATGTTTCTTTGTAACATGATAATACTCTCTTCTTTATCACTATAGTAGGATAAACGGATCATTTGGCCGCTTCAAGCACTTGGTAATTTTTCTGATGAGCATAGACCTTAGTTTGCTGGAAAAACAGGACCTTAATTTACTGTAGTAATAAATTGCAAGGCCATTTAGTATGGGTCCATGGGAAAACTGGCAGGCACCAACTAGCATGCCTACAAGCAAAACCGTTTAAATCAGTCTAGGTTACAAACGTGAGGCGATTACAGTTGATACCTGCTTCGATCCAACAAACAATATAGGTATAGGCAAAGGAATTTCTGACGGTATTTGGAACATGATGACTGAATGAAAGATAGATACAATGCACCGTCCCTCCCAGTAATTGAACCCGGATCATCTACCACAATATCAGGTTAATCTATCCCCTTTCCCATCCATCGTAATATTCTACAACAGACATTCACGGAGCCATTGCACGAGTCTGTCAGCGTCAGAGGTAACCAATTGATTCCGCTTTTATCCGAGTAGCTGAGACGGATCAGAGAACCGAAATGGAAAGGAATCGAGGTTACATACAGGTAACTTTTTTTATCAGTCTAGGTTACAAACGTGAGGCGATCCGTTCCACTAATATATCAGCTAAGGAATTTATGTTAGTGTTTGAAACATGATGAATGAAAGCAATATATATATATACAATGCAGCATATCCCTCTCATTAACTGAACTCATATCATCAATGAAACCCCAGTTATTATAAATTAAACAGAGGTAACCAATTCCATTTCATCAATGAAACCAGACAGAATTAAGCTTTGGAGCGATAGACAGTAATTCAGCGACCCATTGCATAAGCCAGCATCAGAGGTAACCAATCAATTTGCTCTATACGACAGTCATTCATCGTATTTTTCAATTCATCCTTGTTGTTTTTATCTGTGTAGCCGAGACGGATCAGAGAATTGAAATGGGAAGGGATCGAGGTTACATACAGCTCCCGGGGTCGTCGGTACATCCACAGATTCCGGTGGTCCAGGGCTCATCGGCCGGCGGCTGGTGGCTCTCCGGCAGAACCTGGCCGCACTCGGCGCACCTCCTGCCCTCGAGCTGCATGCAGACCAGATCGATCAAAGTATAAAGGTAAGAAGAGACCAGATTGAAAATGGGTGATGGAAGGAGAGGAAGGAAGACCTGCCTGTGGGACGTGGACGGGCTGGTTGAGCTCACCGGGGAGGATGTCCTCGGCGGGCGCCTCCTGATCCCGGGTGAGCTTCACGTATCGCGGCGGATCGCTCTCCTCCGCCATTGCTTTGCGCTCCTTCGGAATGCACCACGGGCCCGAGTCGGAGTGGAAGGGCCGGTCGATTGATGCAAAGTACTCCCGCACGAGCATGCATTCGCGACTCACGGACACAGAAAACAAAACGCAGCCTCACTAAAAAATATTACGCCTTAACGATGTCAAACATTTGATTTGATGTCGGGTGGGTTAAATACTTAAATGTAAACTTATGGACAGATGGTTAGTTTTTTTATGTCGTCGAAGAAACCAGAAACCGTAGTTTAAAATACTGTGAGGTGTTTGGATCAAATAAATGTACGTGGTAGTTGATGAAATTGTGGCATTGTAGATATGGTGGCAATTTTGGTGCTAAATAATCTACTCTCTACCTTTTTTTTGGAAATTATTCCTAACAATTAGACCTAGCCATGGACAACCCGACATGACCCAGCCCAAAAATCATGGGCTTTATTCTTTAGCCCAAAGAGCACATCGGGCTGGGCTCGGTCTTGGCATATGGGCAGGTTACAAGGGAGGCCTAGCCCGAGGCCCGATTTCCCGATGATTTTTCCATATTCCGGTCGGGCTTGGGCCCGATTTTTTAACTCGACAGTCGGGTCGGACTTGAGCCTGATTTTTTAGCATCAGGTTTTTTCAGGGTTGTTGCTTTTCCCATTGTCCATAACTGTAGTGCCTAAATTCAAAAAAAAACTGTAGTGCCTTTTACATGAAAATATTTGGTTGGATCCTCCACTTTGACATGCTAAACACCAGATCGAACCTACTCAAGACGACCATCTTATCGTGTGCCGCTTTTCCCATTGTCCATGCACCGTCGAGGATAGGCGTCACATCTTCTTCACCTACCCCTCCACGATGGCGTTCTAGCAAGACTGGGGCATCGTTGCAGACATTGGGTTCATTAAAAAATTGGTTCTTACAACTTGCCTACTATATCCTGCCTCATGATGGGTGGCCTTCAATTCACTCTAGAAGTTATGGGATGCTACAAATGCTGAAGTTTGACCCCCTTGAGACATGCTCTCCAACATTGTTGCATAATTTGTGCTTTTTGAGGTAATATTTGGGTGGCAATCCCCACCATTGTTCCAAAAAAAAAACGCCCGCACGAGCATGAAAGGTGTCATGTGGGTTGAATCAGTGCTCTTGTATCCCAAGGGATCTTAGACAAAGAAAGTGGTTAGGCCTCATATGTGAAATTAATTATGCACTTGACCGTAGTTAGAGGATTTAGTGTGTAACTCTCACATACATCAACATTGATCATTTCAACATAGAAATAACGAGATGGAACACAAATATATTATAAAAACACAAATAAGTCTTAAAAAGCAATGTTACAGAATGACCAATCGGACAAATTAAGGGTTACAACAAGTCAACAACATAACAATTTGGACATCTTACAAAAATATAAAAATGTAAAAAGAACATGCGTCCTACAACTCCATTCATTGTGAAATGAACTTGTGTTTTCTATTTTTATTTTATCAGAAAGGGCACTCATGAAAACAGCTCGAGTTATCCATGCACCAAGAGAAAAAGAACTATGTACTCGCCAACTTGCCATTTACTTGAATTAAAAGGCCTAGCATGCCGTCGTGCACATGCAACGCCTCTTCAGGCCTTCACACTCACCGCTTCTCTCTCTCTCTCTCTCTCTCTCTCTCTCTCTCTCTCTCTCTCTCTCTCTCTCTCTCTCTCTCATCAACAATTATCCTACATGAAAAGACGAATATGTTGGAATATGCCCTATAGGCAATAATAAAAGTTAATCATTCCATTTTATTTATATTAAATGATTGATTTATATTCTATGCTATAACTGTAATGAATCTGGAGTTGTGATTCAGATGGAAACCCCATTAACAGGTGTAGAATAGTGAACACCATGTAAGGTCTCTAGCCATGCGCTAGACTAGCTCACGAGTTATTAGTTGGTTCAGTTTTCCTAACCATGCACATTACTAAAGAGTTACGTGGGTGCCACTAATCAAGAGGACATAACATTAGTATAACGGTGTGTTGGATAGATTCGTTGATATACTGTGAGATACATCATCATTTCGCTGTCAGTAGTTACTCATCGAATAAGTTCACATACCGAAGTCTCAGATATTTTATGTATACTTGTCAGGATACCAAGCGCCACTCCACTTACTAGGTGATCATAGAAGAAATTTCCGGTATATCAAAAAATATGGTGTGGATCAGATACATCAAGGTCGGGATTTACTCCTGCGACGATGGAGAGGTACACAGTAGGGCCCTCTCGGTTATTACGATCTCCATCGTCGACTGCGTAGGTATGTGACTATGTGATTTGTCACGGGGACATCAGATACGAGCAAAGTATTACATGTGAGGAAATGATACGTCCAAAATGTATCCATAATTCTTGATTGTTTCATGTTACTTTTATATTATTTCTACATGTTTTGCTGTGATTAAATGTCATTTTATGGCATTTTTCTGGATTGACGTATTACCGTAGGGAGAAGACATGTCACGCTACCACTATTCTGATCTATAAATCTCGTGCTCCAAAATTACACTATCTTATGGATCGAAACCAACAGATACATAACCATTGGATATATGAGGCAAAACAAATGGGAGCCTTTGGGGGCAACGGTTGGGTGCTATTTTTGCCCCTTAACAAAAAAAATAGGGAGAAGATGGGAACAACAATTGGAGTTGTTCTAACAGACATTTTTACACAAGGTCCAACTAACCAAATTTGGATTACAATAGCACCGGTAATCTTTGACAAAATAATTTTACAAAACCACAATCCTATGGAGAAACACAAGAATGAACCAGCAGGTCACAACTATTCTTCATTGTGAAATGAAGATGTGTTTTCTGTTTTTATTATACTTATTGGATAAAACAATGGAACCATGAATACATGTACCACTAGAAAAATATCTCCATACGCCCATCTCATTGACATGAAATTCACTTTAATATGAAGGCCTAGCACGTCGTTTTGCACATACATCGGCGCTTAAGCCCTTCACACTCGCCGCCGTTGAAACCCTCAGATATGCAGATGTGGGCGCAGTTGTTGGACATGAAGCACATCCCCTTGAACTTGGAGCTCGCGGTCTGGCAGTCGTTTGCTTGTACCGATCTCATTTCTACATGATACAAACACAAGAACATGTTAAGCATGCGAGATCATGTATACTTGTGTTTCTAATTTTTTAACCAACTAATAAAGAGATACGAAAGTATATACATTGATATTCAACCACTGAGTTCCTACTGTTAGTTTTTGTGCTATGTTTCTTAAACTCGTTTAGCAATTATTGTTATATGTTACCAATGTTTGTTGTTTTATAATGGATGCATCAAAGTAAGAAGTGATGTATATACATTTCATCTTAGCACATTAAATGCCTATTTCGATCAAGAACTTAATTCTTAGAGAAAACATTAGAGGATGACAGTTATAATAAAAAATCCACATCGTTTCGATGATAGTGTTTCACGGCAAGAATATTTTTGAATGTCCTTTTAGAGCGGAGAATAAAACTAATATGAACCTAGTCACCAAAATAGAAATAAAATACTTATCAAGGCACATACTCACCGGTTGCAACGACAAGCAAGAGTAGGACGGCGACAACCGGAAAGAACTTGCATGAGGACGTCATAGCTTAAATGCTTTAGCTTTAAACCTATCTTTGGTAACAAGCGAACGATACATACGTTAGTTAGAATATATGCAGGTAAACCCGTCATGCATGGTGCAATTAAGAGGGTGTTTGGTTGGGCTGTGTCTTTCAAATAAGCAGCTGTCGGCTGTGGGCTGTGGAAAAGCTGCTATCCTGGAAAGCTGCTGTGAGCTGTGAAACTGTTTGGCAAACTGGCTGTCGGCTGTTAGTGGTGAAAAGTCCAAATTACCCTTGTGATATTGAATATTTTTATATATTGATTCACTGATAACAACAAACTTAATGCACATTTCACTCGTATTTAAACTATTGTACATATGCAAAACTGACAAATTACATGTTTTATTATCGGACGAACTCGTGTAGGGATGCTAGTCAGAATGGGCTTGCACGTGGATTATTTTCTATGCGTACACTCACGAAAATAGCTAGTTTGGATTTTTTTTTCGTGAAACCGTTCTAGCTAGTTTGGAACTTTGGATCTGAGATCTAGCAAAAAACACATCTAACGTTCTGAACCGTGGAGGGTCACGGGACGGAGGAGCACGAGCAGCCGGCCAACAGGGATCGAAGGCGCAGCAGCGGCAGCCAGCCAGCCAGCCGGAGGAGATGGCCGGTCACGCCGGCGGCAGGTGGCCGTGGCCAGGTCGGGGCGGTGCGGTGAGAGGAGGAGGCGATTTGAGTGCGTGGGAGGAGGGGCTCAAGGAACCGAGGCGGAGTTGCGTCGCGATACGGACGGCGGCGGCCAGCTCCGTCCCACCGGCGTCGGAGGAGAGAGGCCAAGCTGGGCGGCGCTATGTTTGAGCTGCAGCTCCCACTCCATTATTGAGTTGCGGGGGGGAAATGAGGTACGGGATAGGAAACGGGTCATTTTTCAGTGGGGGTCGGTCCATATATGGCGTGGCATTTTGTCTGTAATTTCGCGCATCTGGCAGGGGTAGCGGGGGCGTGGGATTGGTGGAAAGCCAGAAAAGCACCTCCGGACGTGCTTTGGGCTCGTAGTGCAAATAAGCACGATCAGCTGCGGGAAAGCACGTTTCGTTTTTGCCGTTTGGTTGGGCTTAGGGCATCTCCAGCCGTTCGGCCCCCAGGTTTTGGTTCGGCGCCTTTTTGCGTTTGCGCCGGCGCTATTTGGGACCTGGGGGGCGAAGTTTCCACTCGTTTCGGCCCCCAGAAAACACAAATCAACATAATTTCATTCCCGCCCCAAAAAACGGCCCGAGTTCGGCGATCCAAACAGCCACAGTTGGGCGATCATACAAAAAAGCCATATAGTTCGGCGAATCAAGCCACAGTTCGGCGATCTGGTGAAATGGCCACATTCGGCATGCTGATACGCAGATCAGATCAGATGGTCGCCGGCGACACCTCGGCAACCTCGGCATCCTCGTCGAGATCGATGGGCGTGGTCGTCGGAGCAGGGGCAGAGGTCGGAGTGGCCGTAGGCTCGGCGGCATCGGCGGTAGGCTCGGCGGTAGGCGGCGGCGTGATCGTGGCTGAGCTCGTGTCGTCCGCCGTCGCAGTCGGGGTCGGGTCCGGGGCAAACTGGCTGAGAATCACGCGCCGCTGCGCCATGAACCACGCCCTGATCTCGGGGTCCATCGCCTCCGGGTTGCCTCCCATGAGGAAGGCGAGGTCGTTGTTCCTCTTCTTCGCCGCGGTGTTGGTCTTGAGGAGGTCGAGCTTGATGCCCTGGTTGGCCATGAGCGCCTTCCACCTCGCCTCGGCCTTCTCCTCTCTCGTCGCGGCGTGGGTTTGAGCGTCGGCGATGCAGGTATCGATGGACGCTTGGAGCTTCGCCGCTGCTGGTGCCCCGTCTCTCGCCGCCTTGGCTTTCTTGTGGCCATCAGGGCGCCCATCTGCCGCACCAGCCACCGGCGCATCCGGGACATACGCCTTGCCCTTGCCGAGAGAATGGCGCACTTGCACCCACTTCTCGCACCCCTCGAGGACGATGAACACGTGGAGGAACTTGAAGTCCGCCTTCTCGTCGTTGCGGTACATGTCGAACATCCGGACCATCTACATGCCAAACCGGCCGGAATGAGCAAACCGGCGAAGTCAAAAGGTAAATGACGGTGGGAATGAGCTCACCTCCATCTCGTAGTTGTTGCCGCTCTTTGGCCGATTGGCGACCTCCTCTTGAATGCCATGCCATTTGTTGCAAGCGTGCTGGATGTTCGCCCAATGGTTGGCCATGGCCTTCTCGCCGCGCGGAGTGACGCACACGGAGTACTCGGGGTCGACGATCCGGCGCTCATCGTACGAAGTCTTGACCCTCTTCCGGTAGTTGTCCATGTTCTGGTTGGCGCCGACGATCGGGTCGAGGCTGGCCGTCTTCCATGCTTCGGCGAGGAGAACATCTTCCTTCGCCGTCCACTTGATGCGCGGCTCGACGGGAGGTTTCGGCGCCTTCGTCGGCACCTTCTTGGGCCGACGGCCGCCGGCTTCGTCCCCCTTGGCCGGTGCCCCTCCTTCGTCCACGACCGCCGGATCGGCCGCCTCGCCTTCCTCAGCCGCCTCGCCGCCGCCAGAGCCACCAGAGCCGCCGGAACCGCCGGACTCCCCGCCGCTTTGTGAGAAAAATTCCCCACCTTGCGAGAGAAAGCCCGGGCATGCCGCCGTCGCCATCGAGCCAGTGGCGATAATCTCGTCCATGAAGGAATCGGCGTGCATCCCGCCGAACAGGAGGCGGGGGTCCTGCTGAGGGGCGAAAGGGCGCGCGCGGCGATGCGACGGCGAGGTCGAGTAGCCCGGCGAAGCGTACATCGCCGGAGAAGGGTGGGGAAAGGCGACATTGGGGTTGAAGCCACCATGGGGGTCAGCGCCGGCGTACCGGTGCGGGGACACGCTCCAGCGCGGCGACGGGGATGGCGAGTAGCCGGTGGGCGACGCGACGCTGGCTTGGCTGGCCCATCCGGCGAACTGGGGATGAGGAGGGAGGCCGACCCTCAGCTTGGCCGGCGGCGCCGGAGCCGCTGCAGCAGCCGGTTCCTCCACCGCCATCGCCGCCTCCTCTTCCTCTTCTTCTTCAGCGGCGACGGCAGACTCGGCCAGGCCCTCGGCCAGGAACTTTTCACGCTGCCTCTTCTCCCTCGCCCGGCGCTGGGCGTTGTCGTTCTTCCGGCGCGCTTCGTCGGCGGCCCACATGGCGTTGGTCCAGCCCGGCGGCCTCTCCCTCGGCGCCCTTGGTTTCCTCGGCTGCTTCTTCACCTCCAAGGCGGCGGAGGGCGCGGCGATGCGGGGGCTGGTGAATTTGCTGGGCGCCATGGCGGGCAGATCTGAAGGGAAATGGCGGGATCGGCCGGCGGGGGAGGGTGTATGTGGGGGCGAAAATGGAGGGAAAGAGCAAAATTGGCAGGAAGGACCAAAAATATGGAGGGAAATCGCCGTGGCTCGCCGACAGTTCTAGCCCACGGACGCCTTTTGCCCCCCCAAGCGAGCCCTGGCGCGCTGGGTTTGGCTTGGGTGCGCCGGCGCAAAACGGCGCTAAAATCGGCGCAAAGCGGTGCTAAATGAGGTTCTGGAGGGGCGACTGGTAGAAAACGGCGCAAAGCGGCGCAAAAAAGGCCTCCTGGGGGAGGCGCTGGGGGACGGCTGGAGATGCCCTTAGGCTTATAAGCGTGGAAAGCCACTCCAAAAGCCTAACCAAACAGCCTCTATGAGCCAGGAGAAGTTCCAACGTCTATGTATGCAAGCAGCCAAAAATAGCGGGAAATCACGAGCAGTGACGTGCCTCGCCACCACAAGCTTGTGCTATATATGCCATGCATGCTCCAAAATTACGCTCTCTTCGAAACCACGAAGGTGGCAGTTGTTCGAGTTCTTGTAGTTTCCTTTTTCTATAGCGTATTAACTGTCGGAACATTCACGTTAGTAGTCGACGGATCAACCTATGGTTGGAAACTAAGTACTACATTGGTTAGGGTAGACGCCACCATCCAGAAAATGGGGAAAAGGCGAAAAGTAGTTTTGAACCCTAGATTCATCGGAGTCCAAATTTATTACTTAAGTTACTAAATGAGTGAATAGACAAACTAAAACACATCTAGGCCTTGTTTGGATACGGGGGTTTAGGAGAACTGGTTTTCCGTAAGCTGAAATAACCCTGTAACAAACTTTTTTTTGTTTGGATGGACTAACAAAAACATGAATAAGGAAAAAACTGGGTTTCCAGAAAATTAGGAAAACGCGTGAAAACTCGATTATTAGTCAGCCAAAACTCTTTTTCTGAAAGGACGCTGCTAGGGAGTGCGCGCGCACGTTTTTGCGCTACGCAGTGCCCCCCCCCCCCCCCCCCCCCCCCCCCCCCCCCCGTCCGAACGTGGCATGTGCTGGAAAAGGAAACTAGGAAAGCGACATGTCCAGAAAAGGAAACTGGGACCACTCCTTTTCATGTGTACCATGTGTGTGGACGGCAGCGCCCCCACGTTTTTTGTTGTCGCGACAGGAAAAGCCCCTACGGCCCAACCCCAACCCCAAACACATGCTAATGATGCAACGGGTTTATTTGACCAAACGAAGTACGGAAATTACATCTTATACTTAAGACACCAGCGATTCAGACAAAAACACGAGTCTCTGCTCTTGTTTCTGTGTTACTACCTGTTGTAAAAACACCATCCCCCTGTTTATGCGATTTCCACATCCATATTCACATGTAATTTTCTCAAACCTCCGCAAGGAAAAAGGAACCAAGGATACAAATTTGAGTCCAAGAAAGAAGATGCACAAAGATACATGCACAAATCATGCCGAAGTGCAACAAAAACATGCAGCTGAGAGAAAACAGATCATGCCCAGCTGGAAAAAAATAGTACCAAAGAACATGTGTAGGCAACATCAAGATCGATGTCTAGGAACTATGTTGTTTGTATTTTCAGCAACACAGTCAGGGAAAATAGAAATGATCTTGCAATCTAGCACTTATGCACATGTCTTCCCCACCCCGACACACATGTTGGCTAAAACTGCATGTAAGAAAATGAAAAAAGAAAACAGTTAGGCACTGGGGTTAGAAACTGAAAAGAGAGGTATAACCTGTATGTAACAATGACAAACATCGAAAATTGCACGAACAATCTCAAAAGGCATAGATGTATCAAAAGGATACAATTCAGAATATAAACTACATCCGTATGGCAGAAAAGTACATTCATGGGGTTAAAAAATCATAATGAATTGGCCGTGGGAGAGTACAAACTACATCAATAAGGCTCATATACATCATCTAAAAAGTACAAAACATTGTCAACATTACTTGTGCAGAACTACATCCCTAACACATGAAAAATGTAACATGCATTACTCAGATCAAACCCTGCTAATTTGGACACGGGGATTTAGATCCTACATGCTAAACCTTCTACAAAAAAAACATTGATGTAAGAAGAACGTTTGAACTTGCATAACCTTCAACATAAACATATAGATTTAACTAGACCACTTTGCTAGCACTTGTGCAGCGCGTTCGCTCCAAGGATTGCATGCAGCACCGCTACGCACGGCAATACTAGCTTCACACAGCACCTCGGCGTCTCACCGTGTATACTTTTTGGTGAAAACCATCGTCGACTCCAACACATCACATGTACTTATGCACACCTAAACACACTAGCTACATGCAAATACATAAAATGAACAATAATTACATCAAAGAAAAGGGGAAACAAATTACTAGACTTAGATCCTTGTACGGATCTGGATGTAAAATTATGGACAATGAGTTGCTTCCAGTGCAAAACTTACATCCGAAAACATAATGATTTTAGATGTTTCATAAAAGTGAATAGATAAAAAGTCCAATGCAGAAGTTTCAATGATCTAGAAGTTACATTGGTAACCTATGAACGTCTCAAACCACCTCCAAGGGTTGAATTAACCACAAACACGATCATTCGTTGTATTAAAATGAACAGAGGTGTACTAAAACAGGGTATTTAGTAACAAGAAAAAATAACATACACACATGAATATAATTCAAAAGGAATTACTGTATGTAGGATGTGATAAAACAAGGGCATTGGGCAGAAAAACTATATCGCATTGGTTAAAAAACTATCGAATCAGGGAGACACGGAGAAGAACAATGCCTCACCTTTTCCAGTTGTTGGAAGCAACTCGTTGGTGATTTGACCCAGAACCAGCCAAGATGTGTCCTGCTTCGGTCCTCCTGCTTGGATTCATGGGCCTACCTGGCGTGGTGGAGGAAGACAACAGGTAGAAGTCCGGCCGGGAACCGCAACGCCGCCTGCTACAGGATCATGCTTCATGGATCTAAGTCAAATCCCAGATCGAAATCTTCCTCCCCACCCCCACGCCCGCCAGAGCTCTTCTCCACCTTCGCTGGTCAACGCCGCCGTGGTGGATCCTGCTCCTCCTAGCCCCCACCAGAGATCTCCTCCACCTTCCGTGTTTGTCGGGCGATGGGAGTGAGAGAGGGGAAAATGGAAACGAACAGAAAAAGAGGCGACGCTTGATGTGGTGGAGAGAAGGTAGAGGAGACCGCATCGACCATGGTGCAGCAGCGAGCAGGAACGAGAGAATTTTGCAGCGACGACGGTGGCCTCCGCCGAGATAAAGCGGCGTCAGGCGTGAAGCGAGGAGTCGAAGTAGAAGATGTGGGCTAGTTGGAACTCGGAAGGTGGGAGTTGTGGTCCGGTCGGCTGATCGATGTAGCGAGACCATACGATGGGATCGGACGGCGGCGGGGAGTGAGCACACGGTAAGGGCAAGATCGTGCCCACGCACGAAATAGATTTTGCGTTTCTGAAAACCTATCGCTATTATTCAGCATCCAAACAACCACCTAATTACATTCGAATTCGAATTAGAAAAATGATAAACCATTTAATATTTAGAAACGGAGGGAGCAGTACTGAAACGTGCTCCCCGCAAACGAAAAAAAAACAGTGAAACGTGCTACCTGTAAATAAACAGTGAAACGTGCACGTCCACGGTATGGTCACGCGCTAGTCATCGCCACATCTTTGCGTTGCACGGTCGCCGGCCCGGGAACGCGGCGACGACTGGGCCGGCACGCCAAGGGCGCCGCGGCAACGGCAAATGGGGAAGGCGGAGACGAGGCGCGGACCCGCTGACCGACCGGGAATCCCGGCGCCGTGCCTGTCCGCGGGGACACGAGGTCAGCGACACGCACACGCCGCCTCTGCGCCGCAGCAGCAAAACCCGCAGGGCCGCTCCTCCCCGGACGAACAAGGAAACAAGGAACCACCACAAAAATACAAGGCCGCCGGTTCCTGCCAGCCAGCAAAAGAAGGAAGGAAGCGCCGAGGGGGAGGCAACCGACGCTCCTCCTCCATCGTCCCCTCGCCGCCGCCGGCTGCTCGGCCCGGTCGTTGCGGCACCGACCCCGATGACGAAGGACAAGGACAAGGACCGCGACCTGCTCGACTGGCTGGGCCCGGACATCGCCGCCTCCATCTTCAGCCTCTTCGACCACCCCGCCGACCTCCTCCGCGCCTCCGCCGTCAAGCGCTCCTGGCGCACATTCGGTCCGTCACCCCTCTCTCTGACTCTCTCCTCCTCCCCCTCCACTTACGAAATGGAAATGGAAAAAAAAAGCTTGCTTTCTTGCTTGCTGACCCCGACGGTTAATCCCTCATCTCACCTCATCCTCCTCCCTGTACGCAGTGGTGGAGAACGACTTCTGCAAGAAGCTGTGTTCGCGCCTCTGCCCGGAGGCGGCCACCATCGCGGCCGCGGTGGAGGTGGGCAGCAGATCAGCGCCGACGCCCGCGCCCTCCGCCGCCTCCCCCGAGTCGTCCAGCCGCGACGCCGCCGAGGCGGAGTTCAGGATCTACTCGCACCTCTGCGGCGCCATCGTCGCCGCCAAGCCCCCCGCCGTCGACTGCATCCTGCACTGCCTCGGCGCCTCCAGCACCGACAACTTCCCCGACGAGACCATCGAGAACACGCTCGAGCCGCAGGAGCGCATCAACCAGCGCCCATCCTACTGGTCCAGCGGGGGCCAGGACGACGGACAGGTGCCCGAGACGCTCACCTACAGGCTCGCCTCTGATCTCTGCGTCGTCCACGAGATCAGGATAGAACCATTCAAAGGTATCACATTTTCTGGTTCATGCCCTCAGGTTTCTTTTACTGCCCTTCATGATTATGCACATAACTAAACTAACTAAGATACACCATCAATTATGTCTTGCGTTCATTCCGACGGCGAATCTGACCGTTTCTTTGGCAATAGAATGGCATCCTGAGGATTTATTGCCCTTGCTGATTATGCACATAACTAACTAAGATACACAATCAACTGTTTCAATTATGTTTGTGTGTACTTCGGCTGTCGGATTGTGTCCGACCCCCTGTCGGATACATTCCGACCGCGAATCCGACAATTTCTTTGGCAATAACATGGTATCCTTATGTTTTATTGCCCTTGATGATTATATATGCACATAACTAACTAAGATAAACCATCAATTGTTTGCAATTATGTCTGTGTACTTCCGCTATCGGATTGTGTCCAACCCGCCGTCGGATTCTTTCCCACTCGCTGTCGGATCCATTCCGATCGCGAATCAGACAATTTCATTGGCAATAACATGGCATCCTGAGGTTTTATTGCCCTTGATGATTATATATGCACATAACTAACTAAGATACACCATCAATTCAGTTATGTATGTGTGTAATTCGGCTTTTGGATTGTGTCCGACCCGCTGTCTGATTCATTCCGACCGCGAACCCGACCGTTTCTTTGGCAATAACATAGACATCCTTAGGGTTTATTGCCCTTGATGATTATATATGCACATAACTAACTAAGATAAATCATCAATTGTTTTCAATTATCTCTGTGTGTACTTCGGCTATCGGATTGTGTCCGACCCGCTGTCGGATTCTTTCCCGCTCGCTGTGGGATCCATTCCGACCGTGAATCCGACAATTTCTTTGGCAATAACATGACATCCTGAGGTTTTATTGCCCTTGATGATTATATATGCACATAACTAACTAAGATACACCATCAATTCAGTTATGTCTATGTGTAATTCGGCTTTCGGATTGTGTCCGACCCGCTGTCGGATTCATTCCGACCGTGAACCCGACAGTTTCTTTGGCAATAAATAACATGTTGATTGTTTGATTGCTGTTTCGCAAGGAAAAAATCAATCCAACAGGTCAATTAGTCGGTCAAGACAAAGGCGCAAAATTTCAAGTTTGTAACGACACATGTAAATGGGATTTAAAAAATACTCCCTCCGTTCCTAAATATAAGATGTTTTAGCATTTGTCCACATTCACATATATCTAGATGTATGTAGACATATTTTAGTGTGTATGTGTACTCATATTAGTATGCATGTAGACAACATGTTGGATAGCTAAAACGTCTTATATATTGAAACGGAGGTAGTATATGTTAGCAATTGTGTTCCACAAGTTGTCGTAGTTCGAGAGCGGATAAGGATAATTAGGTGGGAAGGACAATGACAGTCGGCATTAACATGAACACAATTCTTATAGGTGATGGGTGTTCGTATTCTAGAGTGTTGGAAGTGATGGAGTGGCAAAATCAAGGCAACGTAGTCGGTTCGATGGTGTGATGGAGTGGCAAAAAAATTCATATCTACAGACCAAGAAATTTCCTATACATGGATTAATGCAATATATTGAGTGTATTAGACTTCTTAGTTGGCCAGAAAAAACTATCCAACGCAGGCACATGCTTATACGGAAGAGTAACATTTGAGATATCCAGCCACCTTGATTTATTGAAGCATTGATAGCCACTATCATGAGGAGTAAAATTAGAGATTTCCAACCCACTTATTGAAGCATTGATAGTCACTACACCTTGCTTTTCCAAGAAGATAATGAATTACTTAACTTCTAGAATTATGAATTTGGAACATTTTCATGGGCAATTGAACTAGTAGACGCCAAGGATACGTGGTTTGGCAATGGCACGCTGCGGCTAGGTTTAACAAGGAGGCTGGGAGGATTCTAACAGCAGCATGTATGCTGGGTCGATGGTGTTGAAGACCTGTATCAGCGGGAATCCCGATTTACGTGGATTGTCGACTGAATGGCGTACCTATTGTTGTCTAGGTAGAGCTAAGTTAGATTGAAAGAAGGAAGCCATAGTATCCTCTTAAATCAATGCTTAGATTCTATTTATAATCCCAGGTAGCTGAGGAAGTATTTTGTTAGACATATGGTAGTGTAAAATTCTCCATTCCTTAGAGTTTGTCTTGTCAGATGATTGATTGCATTGCCTTTTGTTTCAAATTGCCAGCATACTTTCAGATTGGTCAACCTATATACTCTGCAAACATGGTGCGATTCCGTATGGGCCATAGCAAACTTCCTCGTGGATCAGAGTCATTTGTCACGGATGAGGAGGAGAACCAAGCAGTAATTGCTGATGAAAACTACATTTGGACTTACACTTCGCCTGAATTCCCTATGTTGCAGGTGAGTAAGAGCCTTCTTTTTTCTTGTTGATCTATCTACTGCAAATTCTACTGTTGAGCTCTCTATAGCTTCCTGCCATGATCAGTTTCTTTGAAAGGAAGATATACAAAATGTATGTGTATCACTTGTTGTCAATTCTCAAACAGGTGAATATATTCATCAATCATCATTACTATTTTCTTAAAATATGTTACTTATCTCGTGTTTTCATTCACACCATTTCATAATTACTTGACATATCTTACACAATATTATATTCCCAATATATGCATCTCACTGCACGTTACTCATTTTGCCCCTATACACGTTCCCTCTATATTTGTGTATCTCCATATCAACCCAACCACACAACTGTTTAAACTTACACCAGCCACAAAATCTTGAGGGCCATGAAGCTCTCACAATTTTTTTTTTGCCTAAATGGCTGAATAAGCATGCGGTGCTAAAGAATGCAAACTTGCCAAGTATTTTTGGACCAAGATAGACAAGGAAGGTAGTCATAAGTATAAAACGATGCACCTTCATCCAGTTGTACATAACAAAATTTTCTTGTCCCGGAGTTAAGATTTCATAGTGGTTTTTATTTTCGGTAATCCTGAAGTTGATGTGCTGTGGTAAGGCAAAGGATCTGCTGAGCAGTTCAGTTCAGACATGGTAACTGCAGAGGCTGACTTAGAGTTGCTTGGGGTAGGAGCTGTACCTGCCAATCTAGAATAGGAATAGGACATAACTAGGAAGGGTCATTTAGAATTGGTTATAGTCCAAGTCAGGTTTGATAGCAGAGTAAGAGTTGGTTTAGACTAAGTTAATGGCAATGGTATAGAAGCATGACGTCTCATGTAAGTTCAGGTCAAGCAATCTCCCGTGGTCGCGGTCCTTCTCAATTGCGGCAAGGGCGCCTAGACGCAGAGGACAAACCTTGTCCTCCTATGCGCTCCTACAAGGTTTCCTTGCAATTCAGGCCAATTTGAAAAGGAGGAAAAAGTATCCAAACAAAATATGATCTATCATAGCATGATAAAATAATTGCACTTCTACTCCCTAGTCAGGGTTTATTGTGGGCACATATTCAGGGTAGGAAATGGCAATTGATTCCATTAAAGAGCAGGTTTTGTGGCTGCCTAGAGTTTGACTGGTTCACATGTAAATCAGTAAAACACCGGCCTGGTTCCCAATATCCCACTGTGTTATTTTTCTTTCCCAGCTGTTTGCATTTTATGTGTTATTATGGTACCAGTGATATTGTACTGCTATGTAATAAATCAAACATGCCGACTTGATAGTATGATATCTGATGCCATCTAATTTGCTGTTACAGAAAGATTCACTACAGTCGTTTAAGCTCCCGCGCCCAGTCCTTTGCATTGGTGGTGTGGTGAAAATTGAACTGCTGGGAAGAGTGCAGAAGCAAGCAACAGATGATAGGTATTACATATGGTAAGTTGACACTGACATCATGCAAAGAAATGGAATGGTTATCCAAATTCGGAGATTGGAAGTAAGTCCGCTCTCAGGCTAGGTCCAGTAGTGCACAATTGATGCCAAAATTCGGCATGTCCAGACAACTGGCAAGCCAAATATTGACTGCAAACCAAGCATGTCAAACTTACTATTATTCATTTCTACATTCACCAATGAGATTGGGTACCTCGGGGTCTTAGTTTCATTAGATGATGAGTACCATGCAATTCTGTCCTTGCACTGTTATCTCATACAAACTTCTTATGGTGCTTGTATGTGCAGCATCTGGAACTTAGGGATGCGCTTGTCTATTTGTCGCATAAGCACAAAGACATGGAAAATTCTTATGACACGTCGACCTGACGCCCGTTTCCATTTTTGCATGTCGACAGTGTCTGCCATGCTCAAGTGGTCGGCCGTTCCCTCTCACCAGTCCTCGGCGTCGACATCTCCAACTCCGGCAGCCGCTCGGTTCTCAAGTACGTGCCGGCGGCCAAAGACATGTGCACGGGGGCCCTGACAAAGGACAACGGTCAGGAATCGCTCAACTGGCCCGACCTCCTCGACAGGTACAGGCAGATGAGGCATCTAGCGATCATGAACGTGCTCCTGGGGCCTGCGCAGGTCAATGAACAAGACGAAGTAGATGACGGCGGGGTGTTGGATGGCAGCGAGGCGTCGGATGACGACCTTTTGGCCTAGGCTCGCTCGCTGCTGCTGGGACGCAGCAGCTGTTGTGGACAGACTGTTGTTTTTTTACTGTTGTAGTAGATCCTTGCAGGACATATACCTGAAGTCGTGATGTAAAGTGGAGTAGTAGTTGGGGACGACATGGCTGAAACGATACAGTGTGGTCGAGAGAGTATATTTAGAGTGAAAAGAGTTTTTGTGCAGTGGGTTGCATATATCTTGGTGTCGTGGTAATAAGCTGGGGTCTGTTGTTGGTTTATGTTGTCGTCGATGTTGTTACCTGATTGGATTGATGAACTGAATGACTATGATATAGCCCGGGGATGCCTGCTGGCAAAGGCCCTCCCTGGAGGACGGCGGTTTTTGTATCTGATTTCTTCCTAGTAAAATGAATCAAGTTTTTTTTTTTCTTGGCACTCAGTCAAGAGTCTTACACCATCAAGTTAGCACCACGACTCATGCACATATGAGTTGCAAGTTGAGTTATTTTTCTTAATTATGAGTGCAAAAAAAACTCAGAGAAATGAACCGGGCCATTGGATTTGCTCCTCTGGTGCTACTGGTGAGTTGTAATTGAGATTCAGTGACTTCATGTCACTAAGGGCATCTCCAGCCGTGCCCTCCAAGAGCCCCAGGCCACTTTTTGGGTCAAATAGCGTCGAAATCTCTCAGCCACACCTCTCAGGATCTCAAATAGCGCCGTTTTGGATAAAATTAAATTAGCGCCGGCGCCCCAAGGCCAAACCCAAAGCATTGGGTTTGTCCTGGGGGGGGGGGGGGGGATTGCATGCAAGCAGGCCCACAGACACCCTCTCAGCTCCTCATACTTTTGGGCAAACTTGAGACACTTATTTTTGGACGGATGAAGTACCATTTTTGCTCTTTTAAAGTAGTATAGATAGATATAGAAAAGTATCTGCCCTCGATTCACCTCCAATATCCATCTCCGCCGTCCCCTACCTTTCTTCCTCCTCTCCTCTCCCAACCTGCCGACCCAAACGCCGGAGCTGCGCACCGGCCACCGCCCCCACTCCGACCCCCCAGCTTCTCACGCGCGTCGCCGCCGCCGTCGCCGCTCCCGTTCTTCCGCTTTTCGAGGTACGAGCTTCCTGCCACGCGCTGATTGGCTAAACCCCACTGACCTCCGCGATTTTCGTATGAGATCTCATCTGCCCCTTATGGCGAAGTACTGACGGCAATTGGATCTGCGTACTTTGTTGCTCCGCAAAAGTCCGCCGCAAAATTGGATCCACGGGCCTATTTGGTGTTCTGGTAGTCTGTAGAGTACGTTAGTTTAGAGAAGAAATTGGATCTAGCTAAGGGCAGCTTGGTTCTCGCATGCCCTATTGGATGCTTATTCCAGGCCTAGGTTTCAGCGGTTTTGGTTGTGGCAATTAGGCTACTTGTTGCGGCCTAGCTTGGTTGAAGGGTAATTGTCGATTATAACGATTTCGGCTCGCGCTTTACCGAATTAGTAGTTTATATGTCTAGCTGAATTGGAAACCCTATTTATTTTGATTTATTCCAACTTAGCAGCCCCTTGTCCTGTTCAATCTTGGACACCGTTGAGATGCGACTTTTGTAGCACTCTAGGAGTTGTCCTGTGAATGTAAATTACAAGCTTACATCGCCAATGATGATATTAGTCAAATTTTAATTCGAAACGTAAGCGGAACGCTTTTCCACACTGTTTCTAAATGAAGTGGCCACTTTTGACTGAAGATTATTGTAATGAAAACGAAGTGTTTGTTTGATGAGATGTGTGGGTTGATTTGTTATTATTAGCTATTTCCAGACATTGTTAGACCTAGCTTAGCTAATGTCTCTAAAGTAAACACCATCTGTTTTTCGAGGCATCGTGAGGAAAATCAACATTTGTGCACTTTGCATTATGTACTTTCTTGTGTTACTTTGATATTCTGTAACGCTTTGTAACTTGCGTTTATTTTTCTTGTCAGTTTAGGGTGTGATCATGTCTTCTTCAATGGAGTCAGCATACCTTCCTGCTACTACTGAGTCAATTGCAAAAGCTCAGGAGGCTAAGGATGCTTCAGATTCGATTTCGATCTTTACCGTGTGATCCAAGACCCGTCTTCTTCTGCAGATGAACTGAGAATAAAAGAGCTTGCAATTACTAACCTTACAAACTACCTCACTAAAGAGAACCGTGCTGAGGAGCTGCGGAATCTTTTGACCCAGCTCAGGCCATTTTTCTCACTGATTCCCAAGGCCAAGACTGCAAAGATTGTCCGTGGAGTCATTGATGCTGTCGCCAAGATTCCTGGAACATCTGATCTTCAGATCTCCCTCTGCAAGGAGATGGTGGAATGGACCCGTGCAGAGAAACGTACGTTCCTCAGGCAGCGTGTGGAGGCAAGGTTGGCGGCCCTTCTATTAGAGAACCAGGAGTACACTGAAGCCCTGACCCTCCTTACCGGTCTTATCAAGGAAGTCAGGAGACTTGATGACAAGCTGCTTCTCGTGGACATTGACCTATTGGAAAGCAAGCTCCACTTCTCTCTGAGAAACCTGCCCAAGGCCAAAGCTTCATTGACCGCTGCAAGAACAGCGGCGAATGCCATTTATGTTCCACCAGCCCAGCAGGGCACTATTGATCTGCAGAGTGGAATCCTTCACGCTGAAGAAAAGGACTACAAAACTGCTTACAGCTACTTCTTTGAGGCATTTGAGGCTTTCAATGCACTAGAGGACCCAAGAGCTATCTTCAGCTTGAAGTATATGCTCTTGTGCAAGATAATGGTTAACCAGGCTGATGATGTTGCTGGAATAATCTCATCTAAGGCTAGCCTGAAGTATGTGGGTCCTGATGTTGATGCTATGAAAGCTGTAGCGGATGCCTACTCTAAAAGATCTCTCAAGTACTTTGAGACCGCCCTTCGTGATTTCAAGGCCCAGCTTGAGGAGGACCCTATTGTTCACAGGCATCTTTCGTCTCTGTATGATACCCTGCTGGAGCAGAACCTCTGCAGGTTGATCGAGCCCTACTCGAAGGTGGAGATTGAGCATGTGGCGCAGATGATTGAGTTGCCGGTTGATCATGTTGAGAAGAAGTTGTCACAGATGATCCTTGATAAGAAATTTGCTGGTACGCTGGATCAAGGTGCTGGTTGCCTCATTATCTTTGAGGAGCTCACAACCGAGGCTATCTTCCCTGCTACTCTCGAAACTATTTCAAATGTCGGGAAGGTCGTGGACAGTCTTTACATGAGGTCTGCGAAGATCATGGCTTGAATTCTACTACTCGTGGGATAGTTTATCTCTTGGATATGATTTCATCTTGTTACATTCTTATCAGTGTCTTTCAAGACATTTAATCCTGCATGTGACACTTTATTCTACATGTTGGATCTTTTAGTTTAAAGAAAGCCTACCTTGACGACAGGATAATGTGTAATTTATGTGTGGTTGTACTCTGAAATTAGCTGGTCCAAGTATATGTTATGGTACCGTGACATTCTTTTTGTGATGATTTTCCACTAGCTTGTGTTTCTCCTACGCCATAGTAATGCTTGAAATACAACGCTGAGAGGCACTTGCGGTCAATATGTCTATTTCGTGCTCGGAATCATTTTGCGATTTTCATCTGTGTTGAGGCTGGATCATGTATCATTGGTGCTGATATTAATGTTGATACCGATGATGCTTTTAGGTACTGTGTGTCTGTGTTCACTCTTATGTCAGCTTCCTTCCTTGTCGTCTGTGATTTCTGTCTAGCCATTATCCTGCTGTGCTTTCAGAGTTGTTGACCTAACCATGTTTAAGGGTACACTAAAGATTATAAAAATCAAAGGGTACACTAGAAAAACCGGTCGAGTGGACCGTGGACACATATCATTCTAGGTATGGCTTTTCATTTTTCTGTAAGAGTATGATTCTGAAAAAAGCTATAGAGTATATCAAGCCATTAGGTATGACCCCTGAGCATGTCGTCAGCTTGATTGTTGTCTGGAGCTCTATCAGAAGTGCCATCTTATGTGTGGAGCCATTTCTTTTCAAAACTCTTCATCGTGTTCATAGAGTTCTCCGATCCACCTTGCCAGTGGCACCGTTTCTGATTATGAGCCCAGGGATTGATTTTAATCCCATTTATCTCTTAACATGAACATCTGGAAGGTCAAAACTGCAGTTCTCTTGACCCGTGAGTCGATCGTTTCCTACAAGAACTTCTCCAGACCATAGATCAAGTTCTGCAAAACATGTGATGATGTTTTCAGTACATAAGACAGTGTCTCAAGAACACTACAGAAAAATGCAGTATCACAATCAGGTACCTTCAAGCGTATCACTTTCCGTATTGCCAGAATTAGTCCCGGCATTAGGCACCGAACATCTGTGACATCATGCTTCAAGGTGTAAATCTGAAAAAAGAATTGGTATTGTGGTTAGTTCATCCAAAGTTCAGTCAACCATACTGATAGAGCTTAAGTACCTCCCCGGGGCCTGACAAAATGACCGATGTTCTTGAGGCAAGCCCTGGAAGAACCATGCTGTGCACACGCACTCCGTCTTCTCCGAGTACCTGGCCTCTTGCCTTTTTCAACACTTGCCGGTCAGTTTGTGGAACATATCATTTACTGTTTTTAAGTTGCTTTTGTCTCTGTTACTAAAAAATCACACTGAAAGGAAAATTGCTGAATATTTTATCTGTCACTTACTGGATTCTCAGTGTCCATATCTTCCCTGTTGTATATCTGACCAAGATCAGATATGTTATTTGCAATCTGTATTGCGTCTTGCGATGGCAAGTCCTGTTCAATGTCAAACATCAGTCTAGGAATCCCCACATTGCTGATAACATATCTAGAGTTCTTGGCAATAGTATTTCAGTTTTTGACGAGCACAGTAGACGTTTTCCATTGGCATTTTTCTTCCATGACTGTGATGATAAAATGTCAGCTGCACCTGCTCTTTCTGTGATACTGGTAATTTCGAAGGCATGCATATCATGCTGAATGCTGAGGGTTTAATTTTTCAGGAATGTTTCTTACCGATGGGTTAGGCCTTGATTCCACTATCTCAACGTTACTATAGTGAAATGAGGCCTGGATTGCTGCTTGTTGAAGGAGTACCGAGCCAATCGACAGCGTCGGTGCAACCAAGCAACCCTGATCACGAAGATCAATATTAGTTTGCATTTTTTATTTAGAATCTGAGTATGGTGAATTCTAGAAATGATCTAAGAATTATAGTCTTACCATGCTTGCCTTCTCGCAGAATGCTGACAGCTCGGTTACTGTATCCATCTCAATTCTGGGAACGTATACGACGCTGCTTAAGCCAAACGCTGCTGCCTGCGTATAAACCATTTTTTGCATTCACGATTTATAGAATTAGGTTCAGATTCTATAAATAAATATCTTATTCTGCATCTTTCTGGGAATAATAAATGATTCAGCAACGTATGCGGTTTAGTCCTGAATGGAATTACATTTCTTTCGGTCATATTGCGATTTCTGAAATGACTTTTTGAGGTATTAGTTTTGGTTTTCTGCCGCTACCCTTTTTTCTTGCTCACTGCTACTTGAACCTGCATTTGCACTTCTGGATGTTCATGAAAGTAGACCATGACGTTCCCCTTTTCTCCTCCCCGTCTACAGGAGAGACAGGCTATTTTTGGGCAACCCCCGTCGATCCACCGCGTCTACGCCGCTGAGGCGTGGGATTCCCCTCCTCCGCCGGCCGCTTCGGCGGCGGGAGGGTGGGGATCCCCGTCTCCGGCCTGTACATATGGTAGGGTAGGGTGGGGCTCTTGCCGGCGGCTTCTCGGAGGAGGTGGAGCTGGCGGCGGGTGGTTTGGTGTCGGCGGGGCCTTCTCTGGCGGTGGTGCTCCTCGGAGCTCGTCGTCGCCGCGCTCGACTTGCAGACGCTCGAGGCCCGGCGTGGTGCTCGTGCGCGTCTGGCTTCCGTCGGATCCGTGGCGGCGGATCTGGCGGTTGGAACGCAGGCCCAGGGTTTGGCGGCTCTGGCCAGCGTCGGAGATGAAGATGGCCGCGGCAAGGTGGAGGTGCTGGTGTGGAGGGCGCTCGCCGTATTCGTTCAACGGGATAGGTTTCCGTCGCTGCGCGGCGGACGGATCTTGCGGCGACTTTCAAGGAAGAGGTGCTCTCGGGCTGTGGAGTGAAGGGGGACGGTGGTCTTCGTCGCCGGCGCTGGTGGTGTCGCCGATCTGTGCTGGTTCTGCATCCCCTGCGTATGGGTTCTGTTTGTTGTATTTTCTATGTACTTTGTACGTAGATCTTTGTTGAATATACGTGGGCTTTCAAAAATGAAAGTAGACCATGACTGGATAAGGTACCTGCTTGACATTGTCATAGACAAGAGAAGGTTCACTGAAGTCGATAACCACACCAGTTCCTCTTGACTGAAAAGAGCAGAATATGCAGTCAACAAAAGGCGCACTGACAACAAAATCTGAATTTCACAAATAAAGATGCCCATCATTATTACTTGTGCTATGGAGCCGAGAACCATGGTGAGATCATTGAGCACCGGGATCTCCAGGGGTTCTTCCATGCCACTTAACTGAAGAAACAGCACCAGCATTTACAGACCAAGAACAGAGACAGAGAGAGCACAAGTGGACGAGTGGTGAGCGAGCGAGCAAGCAAGCACCTCTCCTGCGTCCTGCCCGATGCACTGCGTGTCAATGGCGCCCGCCAGCTCCATCCCCCTCGCCCTGCTCACCGCCGCGATCGCCGCCCTCCCGATCTCCTTGGTGGCGCCGACGATGACCACCTTAATTAATTCCCACCATTATCAACGAACAGGGTGTGAACTAAGGCGCCGAAGACATTCTACTCTGAGAAGAGCACAAGCAGTATACTAGTGCGGTTCCCCCTCTGTAGTGCATGGTTACCTTGATTGTGCTCTGCGACGGCGGCGCCTGTGCTGACGCGGCGGAGCAGGAGACGTTTCTCCCGGCGGCGGTCCTTCCGCGCGCTGTCGTGTGGTGGTGGACGGAGTAGCGGCATGACGATGAAGCGGCCGTGCCGGTGCCGCCAGTGCAGGGGATGACGGTCGTGGAGGTGGAGCAAGGGAGGAGGTTCAGGTAGCCGTGCCCTCCCATTCTCCTTGAAGATAACGGAAGATCACTCTCGGGCTCTAGGCCTCTGCACTCTGCAGTCTGCGCTTGTACGTTGCGGTGCCCTCTCGTTGCTGGGCGGTTTTCCGCTGACCTGACATAGGTAATACCCCTTATCTCGTTGCGAATCAAATCAAAGTTTTCTTATGCAACCACGTATTTCGTTGATAGAAAACAAAATTACCTGGAAAAATACACGTGCAATTGTGCAAACTAAAAAGACAGAGCGAATTTTTTTAATCCTGAAATCTTCGCAGGTAGAATCCTAAAAGATAGAAAAGTACAAAACTATCCCTAAAAGTCGATGGCCGCCCCCCGATTCCAGCGCACGCCGGAAGAGGCGCCAAGGCTACACCATTGCTAGATAATCTAAAGATGTATCATCGCCAACGAGGATTTGTAAGTCGATGAACATGCCCGCTGAAAACAGCTAGACACGTATCACTTTGGCACGTCGATTGAGGACGTCTCGTGCTACCTTAAACCCGGATCCGTTGTATCTCATCAAGTCAAGAAGGGAAGAGATAGGGACAAATGCGATGTGCAATTTGTTCCTCCAGTAGAAGGCCCTGAGCCAATGTGGATTGTCCAGGCTGAATTTTTTGGCATAACAGACCACTTGACCGAGTGAAATGACAATAAAAACCACCTCCTACTAATATTGTCAAATCTACTTGGGCAGCCAGGCGATACGTGGCACCTATCGGCACCGTCAGAGGCGGCAAGGCTTGCCGCCACGGCCCAAGGCGGCACGCTGCGGTGAACAGAGCAGCTGGGCCATGCCGCCACGCACCGAGGCGTTTTCTATTCCTCTCTTGTTTCTATTTCTTAGTATTGTTTTCCCCGTTTTCGTTGTAGTATGGAGGCACAAATTGAGATCCTTGATGATCCAACAAAGGACAAATTTGCTATGCTATCTCTAAAAGATGTAATGGACGTTGCAGACAATTAATTTGTACTGTCGATTGAAGGCTAGGGAATTAAAGTTCTATCAGATGAGGCTAGATATATTCGGATTGCAGGACCTGACATGTGATGTAAGTTCGTTGGATGAGCAGACTCAGGTGGCGCATGGCATATGGGATATGTAGTGTCACTTCGCGGCTGTTATTTGCTAGATTGAGCGGTTTCCTTTGCTAGATGTCGTACTAGAGTCGATGAATTGAACGTATGCTTCTGAACTATGTAGAATTCTGAACTAGATGTAGCACTAGAGTCGATGAACTAATGTATGTTTGTGAACTATGTCGAAATCTAAACTCCGTCGATTCTGAACATTTTACGGTTTCACGGATTTTGCTAGAACAGATCCCGTAAACAGGAATATTCCATTTTAGGTACGTGTTTACGGTATCTATTCTGCCTCTATTCTGCCCGGCCAGTTTTCACTCCTTAAAATTGTTTTACAGTTCCCCTTTTCGCTCGTGTGTTCGGTTGTAGAAACCGTTCCATTCTACCGTTCCATTCTTGTGTTCGGTTTGGACAAAAAACTGTCATGGAACCATTCCATTCTTCTGTTCGGTTTTGGAATGGGACGAGGATGGAATGGAATGGGTGAGAATGCAATTATTCCTAATGTTGATTAATTATTCCTAAACTTGATTAATTATTCCTAAATTAATTATTGCTAAACTCGATTAATTATTCCTAACCTTGATTAATTATCCCTAATCTTGATTAATTATATCTAAACTTGATTAATTATACCTAAACTTGATTAAATTAGAGAGAGACAGACAGCCGTTCCACCTCGTCCGGCCGAATCGGCCAGACCGGTGTGTTCCGCATATTAGAGAAATATTCCCTCCGGTGGAACCACTGCGTTCCATTACATCTACAAACCAAACACTGTAATGAGCCCGAGGAATGGAACGTTCCATTCCAGCTTGTTCCAGAACCGAACACAACCTAATGAACGGAACGACACTTCCCGCCTTTTCCCATTCCTCACTGCCGTTCCCCTCTCCATCTCGACCTCCTCGCCAAACCCTAGCCTTCTAGAAGCTTCCACACCATCCAGGGCAGCCCAGGATGCGGCGGGAGCTCCACCCGGCCTCCCAGCGTCTTTCCATGGCCAGCACCGAGCGGCCTATAATGGTCGGGAACCGCAGGCTCTCCAAGGATGATTTGGTGGCCCTGATGACGGTCAACGACGTGCTCCTGGGCAACATCCCCGCCGTGAGGAGTAAGCTCCCCGCGCCGCGCCGCCGGGTATCGGGTTTTGGATCTGACGAGTTTTCCTTTTTTTTTTGCGGGTGCAGAGGCCGCACGGAAGCTGAGGATGTCGGGGAAAGACCTGGAGGAGGCGCTGGGGGCAGTCAAGGAACGGCGGATCGCCGCGGGTGGTCCGCTTCACATCGCGGCGTGGGCCGGGAGGCTCGAGATGTGCAAGTTTCTCGTCAAGGATCTCCGCCTCGACATCAACAAGCCTGGGGTACATGGTAATTAGTTCGCTGCCAGCCAGCCCTATTTTGACTTTGGGTGCCGTTGCTCTAGCGCATCTGTGCGAAATCTTTATCAGGTGGCCTGATTCGTAATTAGTTCATGCATGTCATCCGGGAGTTGCAGGAACACGACATCAGAGTGTTTATTTATTGTTTTTTTGTTTGAGAGAACCGTTGCTGAAAGCTTGTTGCGATGTCCCAGGTCGTGTGTGGGAACTCATGAACGGGAAAGTTGGTTGCTTTGGAGTGGGATTGGTATTTAGTTTTTCTAAGTTGCTCAATTCTTCAAATTCTGATTCTGCTCAAGGACGCCATTGTTTCTTGTGGGGCTGGAGGCCATCCTTGATCACCACCTGTCAGATTAAATTTAAAGCTAACTATTGATGTTGCACGGTGAACTAGATACACAATTGTTATTTATTTATTTGGTGTTGATTGGTGGGATGCCCCTAAATCTTCTCGTGTCTATGGTTTTTTTGAGGTATAAGGTGGTCGTATCCACCGCCCGAATAGATAGAAAGAATTGACCCAGTTTATAAGGGAAACCGGGTCCAAAAATCATACAAGCTGTACAAAAGAAAGACACAGACGAAGCGACCCGCCGCCCACACGACCCAAGTCGAACTAACGCCACAAAACACACCACCCGCTCCGGGGCTGCCGCCCCGGCGTAACAACCAGATCGACATTCGCATTGCCCGAAAGTGATCCAGTCATGTTCGACGAACCCTCTGCCCACGCAGTTTTCATCCAGGTTGCCACCAAAACCACCAGGTACCGGGGCCGCCGCCCCGGAGTAGCAACCAGATCGACCTTCGCATTGCCCAAAGACGATCTAGTCAGGTCGACGAACCCTCTGCCCGCGCAGTCTCCATCCAGGTCGCCACCCAGACCCCCGCTAGACAATGACTCTGCCTCATAGAACCGTCGTAGCGTGGGAGACCGAGGCCGCCGCCTCGACGTCCACCACCGTCCGGGGCCGCCGCCCCGGGACCCGCCTCCCTGGCCACAAAGCTATCCTCCCCATCTGCCGCAAACCAGTCGCACCGTGAGGGCCAGGAACCCCAAGGCGTCGCCTCGTGTCTATGGTTTCTCCATTAAAAGCAGGGAGTTTTTTTTTTGAGAGAGTATTTCTGATAGGTTGCTTCTGTGAAATGCATGCTGAATCATGATTTATAAAGTACAATCTTTTCCATCAATACTGGCAAGAGAATTTTCTTGCTCTTTGTTTTAATCTTACGACTTAACTCACCTGTGGTTCCTGATTGCGTGATGTTCTAGTATGCATTTCGCAGCCGCAGCCGCTCTTTATTATCTATCACTTTATGTTGGTCAGAATCAAGAATTGTTGATCATTCTTACCAAACATCTTCCATTCTTGTGTTCTGCTAGGTTCAACGCCTCTATTATATGCAATATTTGGTTGTGGATCTACATCAGTTGTAAGGTTTCTTCTTGATCGTGGTGCTAACCCAAACAAAGCAAGTACAAAAGGGACTACTCCACTCCACTATGCTACAATGACAGGTTCTCTTTGCCCCTGCGTATGTTTGTTTCAGTTTTTGCTACTGGTAGTTTTATTCATCCTCCCTGCTCTGTTCTGCTTTGTATTTTACTTGTATCTGTTTGTGTGTCTGTCCTGCAGTAAATTTCAGCCCTTCTGTTTTTTCTTTTGTCTTGCACATTGTCATTTTATAGGATGATTAATTAAATTTAACGACAAGAACGTTTAGTTATCGATGCATTTTTTGGCTTAAGAAATATTGTCAATCTAGATGCAATAGGTTCAGATTGCTAGGTCAACAGTATGCCATGTGCATAAACTTTTTCCTTGAACAATACTTAAACTAGGGCTTAAAATGCTAATCCTTGGATCGGAAAATATATTTTGGTCCGTCTCGTTGGATACGGCCAGCTTTTATATTTCGTTTGATGTGTGGCATATGCTGCCGAAAACCCTTTTTAGTTCCAACCTATGTTGTAATAGTTTCCCCAGACTGCTATTGCTTGTAAAAACTACTTAATATATTTTCATAGTTATTTTTGCTTACAGGGATGTTGTATAGATATATTTTTTGAAATATTAGGCCCTTGGCTATGGTTAGGTCTTCCTTATCAAACATATAATAAAAAACACATGGTGGCTTTCTCATTTCAATAATCAGAGATCGCAAGGAAAAAAGGGATCTGATCGTAAATGCTATATCCCAAAAAAAGACTGTACTTTTGAAGTTTTTCCAGTTTCGTAGTGATCGTAACCATATTGGCGCATAATAAGCAAGTAAATCATTCATCCAGGCACACATACACCAGAGGCACACAGGATGTCGGCAGCTAACACTTGGGGTAGTAAGCTATCTTCCGTATTATTTTTAGTGTATCCTTGATGATATGTGACGTGATCATTTTCAATTATTTCATGCAGATGCCTGTGAAATAGCAGAGTTATTATTGTCCAGGGGAGCTTATGTTGACCCTATATGCAAAAGAGGAACACCATTACACGTTGCTGCTCAAAGTGGAAATGTGAGAATGGTTGAATTGTTGTTGTGGCATCAGGCAAATGTAATATCTTCTTCCCCATCTTCGGTTTGCTCTTTATGATCTATATTATATGTGTTGTGTACAGTGCAATATTCTCTTCAATATAGCTGAGAAGTCATGGCTGGATGAATAACCTTAATAAGTACTATTTATGCCTCTGATATTCAAAAAGGTTTATAGTATTTTTTATATCTTAGTAATGCATGATTTTCTAGCCTTTTCACAACTATATGTAAGCTATATTAAATCTGGTTATGGACCCTTACTCGGCTACATCCTGTTTGCTGATGTATTATTTATCCGGTTAAGGAGCTAGCTGACATCAAGTAAACATTTTTTTTCCTTTTCCGCAAAAAAAAGTAAACAGTTTTCCCTGTACAGACACTCTGTCTCCAATTACATTTCTTAAGCTGCCAGTTTGTTTGGATTTAGGTCCTTCTAGGTGGAACTTTTTTAATCACGTAAGTCAGTTGGAGTACATTGAACAATCAGCCTCCTGGCTTCGTCTAGATGGCAAAAGAAAATCTATATTTTCGTGAATCAGCTGGGCTCAACATACTAGCTACGCTTGCCCCCATTAGAGAGTTCTGTATGTGCTGATTACACCGCAAAATTGAGATCTAACCGTCCAGATAATTTCGATCGAAGACATAACTTAGGTGTTCTGCTAAAATTTGCATATCAAACTTTGATAATTTATTTTTCTCCGTTATATTTTTCATCGTTTGTCTGCAAGTCATCTTTTCTTTGCCTTCTCTCCAGCCTAACAGAGTTGTGTACTTAAACTATACACCACTGACAATGACTATCTTCGCTTCTTCAGTGAAATGTGCGGAACTACTTATTAAGGTGCAGTGACCTGTTCTTTTAGAGCTCCTACCGTAGACATTTTTTGTGAAGGAAAATGAACGAATTTGGTTATGTTATTTTTAATATGAGTACATACCGTTTGCATCTTTTAGAAAAACCATCTTCAACATTATGTATTATATATTTGATGTTTTAGGCTGGTGCTGATGTCGATGCTGGTAGGCCTTCTACACCATTAGTAATAGCAACGTCCCTTGGCTTCACTGACTGCATCAAGTGTTTGTTGGAAGCTGGCGCCGATGCAAATATTCCTGGTAAAGTGAGTTTTCGTACGGCTACTTAAGTTGCTACTTGTCACTCTTGTTGATCTTCCAAGTTGACTATGAATGGCTTAATGTGGCTGCTAAGATATGTGGATCTTTAGAATGTTACGAGTGTCTAATAACACAGGTAAATTTAGGCCATTTGACTGAAGCCTTAAATGATGCTACATGTTGGTATTGTGGTTAATTGGGTTTGGTAAAGCATTGCTTGAACTATCCTATTTTATGTGTAGTTTTCATTTTCTAATGAATTTTGGTCCATTAAAATGGCTGAAGGCTGTAACTTCAAAAGATGACTAGCCTGCTAAGGACCAATATGTTGGCGCTGCATCTCGCAGCGCCGCTTCTTCTTCTACCTCTCAACCCTCTCATGTCCCTCTCACAAGCACACACCCATGAAAGGAACTCAGAACACATACACACGCACACACACTAGCCAAAGAAAGGAACGCTGAGACTCTCCTTTGGCAGCCACAAGTGCTACATTTTCTCTCTATCTCGTTATCTGAAACAAACATGCTTTACAACCTTAAATAGACTCACGGGCACGCAGCTAGGCAACAGCCTGCCGGCTCTCATGCCATGCACCACACGTCTTGCTCCACTAACCAACTAACTCCATGCACTAACCCATGACTTTATCTTCTCCTAGAATCTCTCGAGACTCCAAAGACTAGTACGCATGCAGCTAACTGCCTAAATAATCATCCACCGAATCACTCGGCTAACACTACTAACATCAAACTACAAGCAGAGCTCAAACTACACATGCAGATACATGGAATCAAGATTAAACCTAACACAATATTGATCTTTGACTCCACAAGAAAGTAAAGAAACAGTGTGCTGTACTGTGGAATTGAGAGTTTGTGACAGTTATGATTAGTCTAGAAAATAGGATAGAAGACAGGAAGTTGTTCTTATCCGGGTTGAAACTTTGAATACTAAAAAAGATTAAGAAATGTTGCACTTGCAAACCAATGTATTGTGAAAGTCTGTTGTAGTTAGTGGAGTTCTTTCATAACTCGGTGAACTTTAGGCTAAACTACACCACACGGAAGGAGTATGTATGATCTATTAAAAAAAAATTATGTAGCTAATACTGAAGTCGACACGATCTCTGCTTACCACATATAAAAGAAAAGAGCAAAATGATTGAAAGAGGCTGATTTAAGCATTCGTGCACCTGTTCACTCTGTAGTGATATCCAGGATATAATGGGAATGTGGCTACACATACACTTACCTGGACATTCATATTCTTCTGTACATTATTACCGTAATCCATGCCTTGCACAATTGCTGGCTTCGCCACTCAATCGCCTATAATTCGTCATATTTTGAATCTCATAGTGATATCAGTATAAGTGCCTTGTCCATATTCTTATGCTATTGCATGGCGGAGACCTAACATTTTTTCATTCCTTAAGCTCTCCCTTGTTTATTTGTGAGATTTACCCTTGATATCCTTCTTAAAAGTGTGGTAGAACGCCAGCAGAAATTGCTGTAGCCCATGGATGGATGGATTGCGCTGAGATTCTTTCCCCTCTTACATCTGCAGGCATTGATGTAATAATTCAACATGTGACCTATGTTAATTCAAGAGTAAATTTGCATTTTATATTGTGTTTGACTTTCAATTTGATTTTAGGATCATGTCTTTGGTGAAAATGACGGATGTGCTTTGAAAGAACAAGGGGATGCTGCATTAGAGGAAAATAATGGATTTGCTCTGAAAATGCAAGGGGATGCCGCATTTGAGTTCATGGTTTTGAAAATGCAAGGGGATGCTGCATTTGAGGAAAATGCTTATGCGGATGCGTCAACTCTGTATACACGGGTATATTCTTGCATCATATAGTTCTTCATTAGTTCTGTTCTGCGCTTTACTTGCTGATCAACCCCTTTCTGAAATAAAATGCTCCGAGTTCCAAGATTACCCCCAATGTACAGACTGTTATGTCTTGTATCCAACGGTCTCTTGTGAATCAGATGTATGTCCTATTTTGTCAATGCTTACATATGTTTTTTGAAGACAAGAAAGGGATTTAGTTTGCAGCTAATTTGATGGTTGGTGCGACTAAGGCATCATTTGATGTATGCAGGCTATGGAGTCTGACCCTGATGATTCAACCTTGTATGCAAAGAGGAGCCTCTGCTGGCTGCATTTGAGTGAAGAAGACAAGGCTTTGGATGATTCTAATACCTACAAAGCCATGGACATGGATCTATCAAATTCCTTCTATGAACAAGCGGCAGCCCTGATACTGACGAAGGTGAGCAGTGGCATTTTGTTCTGAACACTCTGCTGTATTTTCCCTGGCCATGCATGCGCTGATGCCTGCTTGTCTAGGAGTATGCTCAAGCATGCCAAGCACTCATGTCTGGACTGAAATTGGACTTGAGAAGCGACGACCTAGACTGAAATTTGACACGAGAAGCGAATCAGGCAGCCAGTGAAGGAACTCAGTAACAGCCTCTTCTCTTTGATCGAGTTCCCAGTGCTTGCTTGGGTTGCTCCTGGCAGGCTGTTGTTTTGAATTTTCTTGTTCAGATATGCTAAGACCGGTTATATGTCTTGTTGGCAGTGTTAGACATCGTGTATACTAGTTGTAGTTGGACTCGGACTCTAGTCCTACTCATGTACGTGTATGTTCTATTGATCAATATAAATATACAGGAGGCCACGCTTCTAGCGGTGTGCAATCCAATCTCCAATACTTCTCTAGAGTTTGTTTTACATGGTATCAGACGCGAGAATCGATCTCGTCTAGCGCGGCCGCCGACATCCAATCGCCGCCGCCATGACCTCCGCTGCTCTCACCAGCGCAACCTCCAGCTCCATTGCGGACTCCACCGCGCCGGCGCTTCAGAACTCCACCACCGCTGCACTCGGCGCGTCCACGCTGGGTGCTCTCACAACAACTTCTGCCGGCGCCATGTTCTCTGGCCTCGCCGGCGCGTCGTCCTCCATGGTGCCGGAGCCCTTCCACTTCGGGCATCTCTTGCCGATTAAGCTCACGCAGGAAAACTACCTGCTATGGCGCGCGCAGATCCACCCGCTGCTCCGGAGCCGCTACCTCCTTGGCTTCGTTGACGGGTCCTATCCCTGCCCGCCCGAGCGGATTGTGCATCAGCTCGAAGGAGGCCGTACAACCCTCCTCCTCAACCCGGAGCATCGTGCTTGGGTGCAGCAGGACGCCGCCATCCTCTCGTCCATTGTCTCGTCCATGACGCCGAGCGTGTCGGGGCTTATCCTCTTCGCCACTACCGCGGAGGAGGCGTGGTCGGCCCTGAGCTCCAGCTTCTCCGCACGTTCGACGTCTCAGTCCATGGCCATCCTCACCAAGCTCTCGGAGGCCAAGAAGCTCGACAAATCCATCACGGTCTACTACAACTACATCTGCATGCTTGCGGATACCTTGACGTCCATCGGCCAGCCGCTCACCCCTACGCAGTTCACGGCATACCTGCTCAAGGGTCTGGATGGCGACTACGACTCCCTCGTCGAGAACATCAACGGGAGAGACACGCCTCTCTCGCCTCGGGAGCTCTACTCCCGCCTCCTCAGCACGGAGCAGCGCCTCGAGGCGCGCCGCGCCACGGAGACCTTCTCCGACATGTCCGCCAATGCGTCTTTCCGCGGCCGTGGTTCGGGCACCTCCAAGCAGACCACCTACAAGCCACCATCTTCTGGACCGCTCCCTCCCTCGAATAACGCACCTGCTAGTGGTGGGGGCGGTGGGGGTGGCGGGGGAGGTGGCCGCCGCTGGCATACGGCGGACGACAATCGTCCGTTGTGTCAACTCTGCAACACTCTCGGACATGTGGCTGCTAGGTGTTTCAAGCGGTTCGACCAAGATTTTCTTGGTCTCGGCAACGACCACAACAACCTGCAGCGTCAAGTGTCCATGGTGACCCACGGCAAAGGGAAGACTCAAGCCTATAACGTCGACACCAGCTGGTATATGGACACAGGGGCAACCGATCACCTCACCGGCGAGTTGGACAAGCTCGCCATGAAGGAACCTTACCAGGGAAACGACCGTGTGCACACGGCCAATGGTCAAGGTATGCGCATATCTCATATTGGTCAATCATCTCTCTCCACCAACACATCGAAACCACTACATCTTAAAAATGTCCTATATGTTCCCCAGGTCACTCGTAATCTTCTATCCGCTAGTAAACTTGCTCGCGATAATAATGTCTTTATTGAATTCCATCCCTATGATCTTTTTGTGAAGGACCGGGATTCCAAGGACATAATTCTTAGTGGTCGGTGCCGCGGTGGCCTCTATCCTGTCGGTGCATCCCCTGCCAAGCAAGTCTTCAGCGGTGTTCGTGTGTCATCTTCCAAGTGGCATTGTCGCCTAGGTCACCCTGCGTCTCCAGTTGTGCAACATCTTCTACATCGCCATGCTCTTCCCACTGAGTCTAGTTCCAATAAAAACACTCTAGTTTGTGATGCATGTCAACAAGGCAAAAGTCACCAATTGCTTTTTCGCTATCTACTCATGTAATAAAAGTCCCATTAGAGATTATTTATTCCGATGTATGGGGTCCTGCTCAAACTTCTGTTAGTGGTCATGATTACTATGTGAGTTTTATTGATGCCTATAGTCGTTTCACGTGGATCTATTTACTTAAACGCAAGTCCGATGTTTTTAATGTCTTCTTGCAATTTCAAACCCATGTCGAACGTCTTCTTGATCAGAAAATCCGTCATGTCCAGTCGGACTGGGGCGGTGAATACCGCAACCTTCATACGTTTTTTCAGAAACTAGGTATTTCACACCGTCTCGCATGTCCCCATACACATCAACAAAACGGTGCTGCCGAGCGCAAGCACCGTCACATTGTCGAGACCGGCCTCACATTACTAGCACATGCTTCTGTCCCTTTTCGCTTTTGGAGCGATGCGTTTCTTACAGCCTGTTTTCTCATTAATAGGTTGCCTACTCGTGTTCTTGACATGACCACTCCCATAGAAAAATTACTACATCAAACTCCTGATTATAGTTTCCTCAAGGTGTTTGGATGCGCCTGTTGGCCTTCTTCGACCTTATAATAAACATAAGCTTGAGTTTCGATCTAAAAAATGTGTCTTTCTCGGATACAGCTCGCTCCATAAAGGGTACAAGTGTCTCCATGTCCCCTCTAATCGCGTCTATATCTCCCGTGATGTCGTATTTGATGAAAACGTTTTTCCCTTCGCCAACTTGCGTCTTCTCATACAACTACCATGCATCCTTCCATTCCAGTTTCTATTGACCAGTTTGCAGATATTGCGCATATGCCTGCCTTGTTGTCTAACCATGGTGCAGGTTCTGGTCGTGGAGCTCGCCTGGAATTACTCGACGTTGATCTGCCTGCTGGTGAGTCTCTCGCTCACGTCGATCGTGAGCCTCTGGCTCACATCAATGATCCC
Organism: Poa pratensis; assembly: GCA_947311845.1. Taxonomy (NCBI): domain Eukaryota; kingdom Viridiplantae; phylum Streptophyta; class Magnoliopsida; order Poales; family Poaceae; genus Poa; species Poa pratensis. The sequence goes on from CAMZMU010000066.1 coordinate 811,719, forward strand.
AGCAGCCCCATGCAGATGCATGCACACGCATCTGGGCACGTCAATGATCCCAGCAGCCCCATGCAGATGCATGCACACGCATCTGGGCCGACATGCCCAACAGTGGCCACGCCCGGGTCCTGTCCTGCCACGGCTGTGTGCCAATCGTCCGCCTCCACCAATGGGCTGCTGCATGCCTCGCTCGGGCTGAGCTGTCTTCCTCCAACGCTGGGCCGACCTCCCCTGACGCTGTGTTGAATTCTCCTGCTGATCGACAATCCCACGGATCGTCTATCGACACTCCAGCGTCGGCCTCGTCATCACCTCCTGCTCCTCCGCCTGAACCAGCTCCGCCTCGAGCGGTCACTCGAAGTCGCACCGGTAACTCTCGGCCTAAGAAGTGGACAAACGGTACTGTCGCTTGGTTGGCTGCTTGTCAGGCTCATGGTATTTCTGATCCGACCCTCGAGCCTACAACTCATCACGAAGCGTTGCGCATCCCTCATTGGCGCGCCGCGATGGAACAGGAGTATGAAGCTCTTATCCAAAATGAAACTTGGACCCTCGTCACGCCTCCTCCGAAGGTCAACATTATTGATTCTAAATGGGTGTTTAAGGTGAAGAGGCATTCCGATGGATCCATTGAGCGCTACAAGGCGTGTCTAGTTGCTAAGGGGTTCAAGCAGCGCTATGGTATTGATTATGAGGATACATTCAGTCCTGTGGTCAAACCCACGACTGTTCGGGTACTTCTCTCCCTCGCCGTTACTAATGGTTGGCACCTGCGACAGCTCGATGTTCAGAACGCTTTTCTCCATGGTGTTCTTGAGGAGGAAGTCTATATGCGTCAGCCCCCTGGTTTTGTGGATCCAGCTCGCCCCCAGCATTTGTGTTATCTCTCTAAAGCACTCTATGGTTTGAAACAGGCACCTCGTGCCTGGCATGCTCGTCTCGGGACTGCTCTTCGTGCTCATGGTTTTGTTCCATCTACAGCTGACACATCTTTGTTCATGCTTCAGCGTTCCGATCTCACCATGTATCTTCTGGTGTATGTTGATGACATTATTATGGTGAGCTCCTCCACTACTGCTGCTGATCGCCTTATCCAAGGTCTGCGTTCAGATTTTGCTGTCAAAGATTTGGGTACATTGCACTTCTTCCTTGGTCTTGAGGTCTCTACTATTGCCAAGGGTGTTGCTCTTACTCAGAAGAAGTATTCTCTTGATCTTCTTCGACGTGCTGGTATGCTCAAATGCAAGCATGCTCATACACCTATGACTGTGACAGACAAACTCACCAGCACTGATGGCTCTCTTCTGTCTTCTGAGGAGGCTACCACTTACCGTAGTATTGTTGGTGGACTTCAGTATCTTCTCATTACTCGTCCAGACTTATCCTTTGCGGTGAATAAGGTCTGCCAATTTCTTCAGGCACCTCGCAGTACTCATTGGTCAGCAGTTAAGCGGATTCTTCGCTATGTTAGTATGACGGTCTCTCATGGCCTACATTTTCGGCCTAATTCCTCGAGTCTATTGTCTGCATTCTCTGATGCGGACTGGGCTGGCAGCCTCGATGATCGGCGATCCACGGGGGGATATGCCATATTCTATGGCTCCAATTTGATCGCCTGGAGTGCTCGTAAGCAAGCAACGGTGTCTCGTTCGAGTACAGAGTCAGAATACAAGGCACTTGCTAATGCCACTGCTGAGATTATCTGGATTCAGTCATTACTTCAGGAATTGGGGATTAAACAAGATCGTCGGCCTGTTCTTTGGTGTGATAATATTGGTGCTACATTCCTATCCTCAAACCCGGTCTTCCATGCTCGAACGAAGCACATTGAAGTTGATTATCATTTTGTGCGGGAACGTGTGGCTCAAAAGCTTCTACATATCAAGTTCATCTCTTCTAAAGATCAACTTGCTGACATCTTCACCAAGCCGTTGTCATTGCCATTGTTTGAGGCTTGCCGACGCAATCTTAATTTGTTAGACACCGTTAAGATTGAGGGAGGGTGTTAGACATCGTGTATACTAGTTGTAGTTGGACTCGGACTCTAGTCCTACTCATGTACGTGTATGTTCTATTGATCAATATAAATATACAGGAGGCCACGCTTCTAGCGGTGTGCAATCCAATCTCCAATACTTCTCTAGAGTTTGTTTTACAGGCAGTGTGTTTCCCTGGTACAGGTCACGGCGAATCGTCTTCTCGGCGATGTCAATCGCATCGTGTTAGTATTAAGTTGTGGATAAAAACTTGGAGGTACTGCTGCATCTGCTGAGATTATTTTGGGAGGCGTGGCTTTATTTAGTTTGTGGATACTGCATTTTTATTGGAGCTTTCTATCTATGCGAATAAACCAAAGGAGGAGATATGTATGTAACATAGATGAGTATCTGCATAACATAGATGTGTTGCTAAGTTATGGCTCCTCTGTAAACTTTGACCTCTTGAGGCCTTTCTTTCTCCTTCTAATATTAATACATGCTCCACAACAGTTCAGTTTCAGAAGATGTTCGCATCGTTGAATTTTTATTTCGGAACGGCTCCGCTCCAACACTTCCAACGGTGTCTGCCCATGCCACTCCCTGAAACGATGAGAAGGCCCTTTCAAAAAGCAGAGTCTCGAGTACACCTACACCACCATGCACCCTAACAAGCCCATAATTGCCAGAGTGAAGATTTTAGTTTGGCACTGATCTGCATTTGCACTGATCTGGATGCTCATGAGGCTCATACATTGATTTGATAATGTACCTGCTTGACGTTGTCATATGCATAGACAGTTGAAGGTTCACTGAAACCAGCGACCACACCAGTTCCTCTCGAGTGAAAAGAGCAGAATTTGAGTCAGCAAAAGGCGCACCGAGGACAATAAAATCTGAATTTCAAAGATGGAGATGCCGATTGATACCTGTGCCCGAGATCTCAGGGGTTCTTCCACACCACTTGACTGAAGAAACAACACCAGCACTTACAGACCAAGAACAGAGACGAAGGACAAGGGCAACGTCACATTGGCCAAACGAGTTGGACCTCTCCTGCGTCCTACCCGATTGCATTGGGTGTCAATGGCGCCCGCGAGCTCCACCCACCTCGCCCTGCTCACTGATGCGATCGTCGCCCTCCCGATCTCCCTTGGTAGGGCCGAAGATGACCACCTTAATCCTCAACGTCGGCAAGGAACAGAGTGTTAGAACCAGATAAGATTCAAACAGCTCGTGCTACTATCATGCTTGTCATTTCTGTGGTAAACCTGAATCTGTCGATCATCTTTTTCTTTCATGTTCGATGGCCAGACTAATCTGGAGTATTTTACGATGTGCTTTTGACTTCGACAAGATTCCAGATATAATTGGTGATTTGTCCGGCCCATGGCTGAAGAAATTTGACAAGAATAAAAGGTGTATGGTGATTCCTGGTGTGGCAGAGCTGTGCTGTGGACAATTTGGAATGCTAGAAACTCAATTCATTTTGAGAAAAAGAAAATACAAGATCCCTCTGTTCTCATTAACATGGCAGTGCATTGGATTAAATTATGGTCGGCTTTGCAAATAAGATAGGAAAATCAAGAGGAAATGATGTGGGGCACAAATTTTTTCGAACAAGTGACAAATAAAGCCCTTAAAGTAGCAATAGGATGGAGACCTGGAGGGGAGTGCTACGTCTTGCTGGATGATGCTCAGAGAAGAAGATGCATGGTGTGAATGCTTTGATTAGCTCTTTGTGGCCCCTTTGCTTTTATCTTTCCTTTTAGTTATTTGTATGTTTTGTAAATTGTAAGAACAACCTTGTAGCCTGGTTTCTATTAATAGAAATCGGAGAACCCGAGCTCTTTTTTTTTTAAAGCAGCTTGTGCTACTACTTCCCTCCCGACCTCCCCATATATATGGTACCTTGATTGCAGTGTGCTATGTGACGGAGGCGTCAGAGCAGGATGGTGGACGGAGTAGCGGCATGACGACGAAGCTGCCGTGCCGGTGCCGCCAGTGCAGGGGATGATTGTCGTGGAGGTGGAGCAAGGGAGGAGGTTCAGGTAGACAGGTAGTCTCCTTGCGAACCGAAGCTGTGGGGAACCCCCGGGCGAGCGACGTGGCTTGGAATGAATCAGTTATTAAGTCACATGCATGGATTGTCGTTATTTAACATCTACTACTAGTATTTAACCATTCAGCACTTGTCATGACAAGTGCTGAATGGAATGATGAACGTACTTAATTAACCAAATCGTATTCATATATAGCACACATCTTGAGGCACATTTTACTAACTCTGCACATATAATCATATGATACAATAGTTGAAGCACTTGTGCAGTTGTACCAACAGCTGAAAGAAAACCAAACACTCCACATACAGTTTACCATTGCATGGTTGACATATCAGTTGGCATGCATCCTTGCAATATTTCGTGTAATAATTAATTGTTTATGTAGGAAGCTTGCAAGACAGGGCACATAATTGCGAGTTCGATTCAATGCGTGCAAGTCCGGTTTAATATTTCTTCAGTTGCAGCCACCGGGCGCGAAGCCGATCCTGCTCCGGCCGACGTCGAAAACGACGCTGAACGTCTGCAGCTGCGTGCTCCCGATGATGGTCGTGCTGTCAGCGGGTTGAAACGCCAGGCACATCGTGTACGCATCCACGTCCAACAGCACGTTCCTGGCAGCCAGCTTCAGTGTCACGCCGACGGCGAATTCCATGTTCACGGCCGGCGCCATGCGCAGCTTGGACGCCTGGCCCGTGAAGCATGTGTCTGGCGGCGGGCCTACGCGCGGCGTTCCTCCCTTGGCCATGGCTGCCGGCTGCGGTCACCGCTTTGCTCAGTGCCGCTTTCACGGCCGGGGGCAGGTGCGTGTAAAATGAGCCGGAGTCTATGATTGTCGGCAGGCTGATGTACGCTGAGAAAGGGACGGCGAGCGGCCTCCCGTCGACGGACATCCCGGTGAAGGCGAGGAAGTAGAGGTTGTTGTCGTACGCCGACGAGCCCGACACCATGGGAGTGTAGGAGTACTGCCCTGGCTTGGACGGCCCGCTGCCGATGGACAGGTATCCGCCGGATGGTGATGTTGACGTCGGTAGGCAAAAGGACAAGGAGGAGCCCAGGGCCGGCGCGAGCTGGCTGAACAGTGACAGCTTGTTCGGCGAGAGGCCGATGAGCCCGGCCGACCGACCCAAGGGGCCCCTCTGGTCTTGGCCGCAGCCGAAGTAAAAGCCGGGGAACCTGCTCGAGCCGAAGGAGAGCGTGTCCTTGCTGAGGTACCCGGAGGAGTAGGAGTTATCGCTGTAGAGGACATCGTAGACGCAGAGGCTGGATTTAGGGAAATCTGGCCAATGATTTCCACCAGCCGCTTGCAGATAATTATGAAAGAAAAAGGAAACGAAAACGACACCTGGTTCCGCCTTAAATGGAGGAGATCATAAAAGCATCGGATGTTGAGAGCGGCACAAAAATCTCTCGTGCCTCTCTCGATCTCACTTCTCTCTCTGAAACTCGATTGCAGGCCAACATGTTGGGCCTGACCCGCGCCCTCTTTTCTTTGTCGTCGCTACAGACCACTACGAGCCCACCCAGCGCTAACCAACCCATCGGGCTAGCCCAACCATACAAACACACAGACCTAACCCAATACCTCCTCCCCACCGGCATGCGGTCGCCACCGAGAATGGTTCGCGTCAGACGACGAGCGCCTGCTCATTGTCCGAGATGAGCTGCCGACCTCCCCTTGCTAGCGACAACAGCGTCATGGACACCGGAGGAGGGGGCAAAACAACCTGCCTCACCACCGGCACCTGCACCAGAGGATGGCGACGACGACTGCCAGAGCTGGAGTGGGAGGGAATGCAGGCCGCCATCGAGGCCTCCCTGCGCCGCCGCTAGCACAAACCCAACTGACGTGGGGTGGCCACGGCAAATCGTAGGGTCGAGTACCCCAGGTTGATTGAGAGGGAGAAAGGTTTGAGTGCTGGTAGTTACCACGGCTGACAAGCAAGGCGATTTACCCTGGTCCAGGCTCCCGGAGGATAATACCCTACTTCCAGCTTGTCTATTATTGATGGTTTGGAGGTGTTACAATGGTGATCCCGGCGAGATGTCGATCTCGCTAGAGTTTTGGTGGTGGAATATGAGCGTACCCTAGTTCGGCGGCCCTCCCAGCCTTTATATTGGAGGCTGGGTCTCGGGAGTTCGCAACCGACTAGGTTTACAGGTAAGGTAAGTCTCTACCAACCTATCCTACACCTTCCTTGGAGCGTACTATGTCTTCTTTGGCCCCCTTCGTGGGCCTTGACCGTCGTCTTTTAGTAGGCCGCCCGTCGGGCCCTAGTCTTTGCGTGCACCAGATATCTTCATGGTGGGGCACCCGATAGGTAGGCCCACGTCAGTAGCCCCCGAGTGCTTGGTCGAGTCGAAGAATCGGGTAAGGACTCCTCTCCGGGTGCACGTCATTCTTTTACCTATTGCAAGGCGTTTTGTTTCTGAGTCGGTAATACATCGACTTGTTGGATATGTTTATGTTTTGCTGTCTAGCCGACAGTTTCTAGGCATGACGACATGGCTGGCCTGCTTCACTCGACGGATCGGGACCAATTAGATGCTCTTGGGTAAAAACCTAGCCAGCCTACTTCAAGCCCGAGTCCCCGGACTCGAACCTGGAAAGAGCTGATAAGTTTCGACTCATGTCGCGGAGGCCTTACAGAGGATGTTATGATGAATCAGGTTCCCAACGCGTCTGTCAGGATTTTCTTCATGCCTGCTGGCACGGAAATTACAGGGTGAACGCAGCGAGTGCGAGCCCTGGCCGGCTCGATGTATCGGCAGGTCTTATCTTTGCACTTTGGGTACAGCATCCGAGGAGCATATGCGACAGACGCATCTCAGGAATCGAATGTTTTGCGACAGCTGTCGTTGTAAGCTTGTGTATGAAGCTGAGTGGCCTTTGAGACTCTATGGTCCAGTCGTCTTGTTCTATCGGGGGCGCGACAGCGCTCCCGATTGGAGTAGCCCCCGAGATTGAGCTGAATTGCTTGCAATTGAGGTTAATCTCAATTAACATCCCGTCGAAAGAGATTTTTGATGCGCTCCCGATGGGAGTGAATGAAGAATGATTTGGGACTCGACAGAACATGGAGTCCCGTTTCAGCCTTGTGGCCTACCGAAAGAAGTGTGATTTCGGGGACTCGACAAATTAATGGAGTCCCTGTTCAGCCTGCTAGCTTACGGATTGACATGCTCGGGTGGAAATGCACCGGAGTCGAATGACTCGAGGGTCCGTCAAGGGCCCTCGATAGCTTGTTTGCTTTGTCTTGTTGTTTGTACCTAGAGTCTGACTCAAATGATTCTCTAGCTCTTTAAAGCTGACGTCATGCATGACGATCTTTGTTTGCGCAGTTCCGCTGATGGGACGCGTCACTGTGGGCCCATTGTCAGTGTTGACCAGGAAAGGCGCCGTTTCAGTTCTAATTTGACCGCACGGCGTGAAATTTTTGGGACGTGATGATGGTTGCCTTGTTTCTCGTGCTGATGGCCGCCATTGTTGATGCTGCCACCGTGGACACGCTGAAGAAGATTCCCGGGGACTGGGTCAAATCGTCCGTCAAGCAGCGGCACCTGTATGAACTCCGGGAAGACGGGCTGCTGCCGCCGGCGGACCAGCTGGCCACGCGCGCGCCTGGGAAAGAGGTAATCCCACAGCCTCGAGCCGGCGAGCGTGTTTGCTTCGTGGATTTCTTGCATCGGGGCTTCTCCTTTCCCCTCCATGATTTCGTGCGCGGGTTGCTGCATGCGTACGGGATCCAGATGCATGATCTGACACCGAACGGCGTCCTCCATATTGCATGCTTCTTCATTCTGTGCGAGTGCTTCCTGGGAGTGCACCCGCACTGGGGCCTGTGGAAAGCCATCTTCAATGTGAAGAGGAACGTGGGTGGTGGCGGCACCTACCCAATTGGCGGCTTCGGCATCCAAGTGCGTGGTGACACCACTTATTTTTTGCTGAAGCAGTCCGACTCCGTCCAAGGCTAGAGGAAGAAGTGGTTCTACGTCTGCGTGGAGCAGGAGGGCCTCCCCGCCTTTGCGATTGACAAGCCTCTGAGGAAGTCGAACGCCTGGGCGCACGCGTTGTCGAACGAAGACAAGGTGGAAGTGGCGCCCCTGCTAGGAAAAGTCGCCGAGCTGTTGAAGACGATGGGCAAGGAGGTGGGTGGCATCCACCTTATTGCCACCTTGATGAAGAGACGGGTGCAGCCACTGCGCCGTCGAGACCACCCTATGTGGGAGTACCAAGGCGAGAATGATTCGAATCGCCTGACGAAGGAACCGCAGTCGAAGAAGGAAGTCGAAAGCTCTGTGCGGTCCGTGACCAGTCTCAGAACTGTAGACCCCTGCAACGTCGACTGCCCAGTGAAGCCATACGGAGCCGATAACCTTCTGCCTGAGGTATGGATCTGAATCTGTTTATTTTCGACACTTCTGTTTGGTTGTTGCGCTAGTACTCTGTGTTGGCGTCCTTGTTGAATTTCTGTGTGCTTGACTCGTAGGATCACCCGGCTCCCACTTGTCTGCCGCCTCTGCCCGAAAATGGGTCCACCTTTGAGGTGGAATATCCTGAAGTGGAGCCGGTTGATGATGACGACTCCATTCCCTCGGCGACCACCTCACCTGATGAAGTGGTGGAGGAAACGGAGCAAGATGAGGAAGATGAGCAACCGCTCAAGCGCCAGCACCGGGACAAGGCCAAAGCTGTTGCTGAAGACTCGCCATCCGAAAGGGTGGAGCTTCACGACGATGGCGACTTGGGTTCGTCATCCCCCAGCCTGAAGGAACCTGTGGTGGTTGAGCCGCTCAACATGGCGCCTCCTGTTGGCGGCGCGACCGAGTTCGGCGTGTTGTTTGACGTCGACGACCTCGGTAGTGAAGAGGAGGAAATAAGGTGAGCACCTTTCTTCAATCCGAGGTTCTGTCTTTGTTTGTGCTCAATGCGTTGATTTCATCCTTGCTTGCGCAATGCCGGTCATGGCACGAGTATGCCTCACTCTCCTATCCGGGAGCAGGCGTCGACTCCGAGTGGCACAGAAGCAGAGTTGGATCCTCCAGAGGCTTCTATCTTGGCGACTGCGACGGCCGCTACGGAGGTGGTAAAGGCTTCGATCCCTGCCGCTTCGGAGGTACCTGCTCCGTCTTCTTCGAGCGCTGCGTCGCTCTATGATCATGTAAGTGTTATGTTCATCTGATGTATCGGGTGCACGACAGCGCTCCCAATGGGAGTAGCCCCCGAGGCTATGTGCAAGTAGAATAGTTGGGCATAGGCTCAAAGTCACGGATTTGCTCTTGGTGTGCAACCCTACTACCGCAACCTCCTGGAGTCGGGTGCGGTCTATGTCCGAATGGAAGAGGAGAGGGATCAACTTCGCGCTGCTCTGGAGCAATCGAAGCGTAAGCACCTCCCTTTGTTGGTGTTAACTTGTTGTCTCTCTTGTATCGCAACCACTCGACGTTTTCTGTCTTCATGTAGGCGATCGGGAGGCTTCCGCGAAACGGGTGCACGAGCTCGAGAAGGAGCTCAAGGCTCAGCAGGATGATGCCGAGTGGAAGCTGAAGGAGGCAAAGGACCGCGAGGATGCCACCCTCCAAGCGAAAGAGTGCAGGTGGAGCGCCTACTCGCGCTCGCCCATGTTGTAGGGGGTAATGTGTCCTTTTCGTTCGCTGTTCGCTTGAAGTTTTGTTCTCCCAATTCAATCAAATTGGTACTTAGGGTTTCCGGGATATGCAGGTGATTTTGGCGCGTCTCCACCAATGGAGCCGACGGATGATGATGTCCCGCTGGACCGTGTCGTCAGCATCTTCGACTCCATGTGTGCTTATGCCAAGGACGCGTTCACCAAGTCGACCGGCGCTCTTGCTGCGGTGCACAAGAGTGTCTTTCCACTGCGCATGCCACCTGCCAGTGTTGATGGTTTGGCCGCGGTGCTTGGCCCAGAGTCCTCCACCATGGCGAACTTCACTCGTGCCCAAACGGTACGCGGCTTAGAGCTTACATTCAAGTTGTTGCTGGGTCACGGTGTTGCGGGTGACTTCAAAAAGGTTGTTGCGGACTTTCCGCGAAAGCCTGATGGCAGGACATCATCATTGGGCCCGGTGAAGGAGGAAGCTGCGCGATTGGCGGAGGACATGGTGTCCATGGTGGAGCGTCGGAGTGCCGAAGTTGCTGCCCGCGCAGTTAGGGCTAGATCAGAGTGGGTGTCATAGGGTGTAGCACCGACTCCTTTTGCTATTTTACTTGTAATGAACCATAAGGCATTTGTATATTTGCTTTCCACTTCGCAGTCGACTTCTGTTTGATTGCTCTGTCGGGGCTCAGCCCCCGAGTGTTCTGTCTTGTATTTTTGGAGGCCTCATGTTGATCGACCTTTGCTATTGAGCAGGCTGACTCTTTCGATGCATCCGAATCTTCTCCTTCCGCGAGTGCGCGGCCCCGAACTGTTGTCCGGAGCAGAAATGATGAGGTCGTCATGTCGTGGATGAAGACCCGAATTGCGACTCTGGAGCGGGAGTTGAAGGATGTACGGGGTGAACTTGACGCGGAGAGGGCGAGGCTCGCCCCCTCGTCTCAGCAAGAGGACTATCTGATTGGAGAGCTGGACCTTATTAACCGGCAGCTGGAATGTTAGATAACTTGACAAGCCCATCGACTACGAGTAGCTATCGCATCGACTGCTTCTCAATGTATTTGCTTGTATTGCTTTTGTAGGTGTGAATCCTGACTGGAGAGCCGAGAAGACTCGCGTAGAGGAACGCTTGGAAGGGGCCACTACTGGTACGGCTTCTGGCTCCTAGTACTTTTGGTCTGATAAATCAAAAGCTCGGGTGCTGGCTGTCTTGTTGGATCGCGCCTGGCGAGGCGGCATGCTCCTGGAGTCATGTAGGGCTACCTTGGCTCGGGTGCACCGAGCCATGTTTCCTCATGACGAGCAACCGCAAGGTATCCCTGCCTTGTTGGAGAGGTTCCACGAAGGCAAAGCCATCAAGAAGATGCTGCACGCTGAACTTGTGGGAGGGGCGAACATTGCATTTGCCTATGTGCGACTGCACCGTCCGCATCTGAACATTGAGAAGCTGACTGATGGACTGCCTTCCAACGAACATTACGTGGATACTCTCGAGCTGGCGAGGAAAGTTATCGAGCAGGTCCAGCAGCAAACTGAGCGACTTGTAGGTCCATTGGATGTACCCAAAACTGAGCCTGTAGATTAGGAAGTGAAAAAATATGTATGCTCGTTGAGCTGAGTTGTAAATGAGTGATGTAAATCCATGGGGGGGGCAGCCCCCGAGTGTAAATTTGTATTCGAAAGCAATAGCAGCTTTGATCGTAGGGTCGCAGCCCCCGAGTGTTCGGGTGCGACCGGGGTTTTATTTGTTTTGTAGAGTTTAACCTGTGCGGTGCAGCCCCCGAGTATTCGAGTGTGGCCAAGGCTTTGCTTTGTTTCGAACCTGTGCGGCGCAGCCCCCGAGTGTACGAGTGTGGCCAAGGCTTTGTTTTGTTTCAAACCTGTGTGGCGCAGCCCCCGAGTGTTCGAGTGCGGCCATGGCTTTATTTTGTTTCGAACCTGTGCGGCGCAGCCCCCGAGTGTTCGAGTGCGGCCAAGGCTTTGTTTGTTTCTTGAACCTGTGCGGCGCAGCCCCCGAGTGTTCGAGTGCGGCCAAGGTTTTACTTGTTTTTATTGAAGTGAACCTGTGCGGCGCAGCCCCCGAGTGTTCGAGTGCGGCCAAGGTTTAACTTGTTTTTTACTGCAAAAAGTAAAGGGAGAATGCTTTTGTATCTCAACAATTGTATATTAAGCTAGCAAGCCGCCTCATTAAAAACCGTCCAGTCCCCTTAGATATCCTGGTAAGTAAAAGAGCGCGTCTGAAACCTGCTGCTTGTTTGGCGTGTATGCACAATGACATGGATGTATGCTATGCATAGAAACGGCGCAGGTGCGCGACGTTCCACGGGTTGTGGGAGAGCTCTCCTGTCTTCGCGTGCTTCAGGCGATAGGCGCCGCCATCGATGGCTTCCGTGATGATGAAGGGTCCCTCCCATGGGGAGGCGAGCTTGTGCACCTTCTTCTGCTTGAGCCGCAGCACCAAGTCGCCAGGGACGAAGGATCTTGTGCGCAGTCAACGGCCATGGTAGTTGCGGAGACTCTGTTGATAAATGGCCGAGCGGGAGAGTGCAATGTCCTGTGCCTCGTCCAGCGCGTCAACGCCATCTTCGAGTGCTTCTTCTGTGTCTGACTCGTCATATGCGACCACGCGAGGTGCGTCGAATCGCAGGTCGTATGGCATGACTATCTCTGCGCCATAGACCATGAAGAACGGAGTATATTGCGTTGATCTGTTTGGCGTGGTTCTCATACTCCAAAGGACAGAGGGTAGTTCCTCCACCCAGGCACCCGCGGCGCGCTTGAGTGGCACCATTAGTCGTTTCTTGAGGCCACTGCAGACTAGGCCATTTGCTTTCTCGACTTGTCCATTGGATTGAGGATGTCCGACGAAGGCGTAGTTGAGTTTGATGCCCTGCTCCGCCCAGAAGTCCTTGAACTCGTCGGCTGTGAAGTTTGTGCCGTTGTCCATGATGATGCTGTGGGGTATCCCAAATCTGAAGATGATGGATCTGATGAAATTGACGGCGGATGTAGCAGTCGAGCTTGTTATGGGTACAACTTCGATCCATTTTGTGAACTTGTCGACTGCCACCAGGAGATGCGTGTGTCCACCTCGAGATGATTTCTTCAGTGGGCCCACCATGTCGAGCCCCATTGGGCGAAGGGACAGACGAGTGGTATCGTTTTCAGCTCCGATGCAGGTGTGTGCGGCTTGGTGGCGAACTTCTGGCACCCGTAGCATTTCCTGACTATTTCTTTGGCTTCCCGCATTGCCGTGGGCCAGTAAAATCCAGCTCGAAAGGCTTTGGCAACCAACGCTCGACTGCTGGCATGATGTCCACAGGTTCCTGCATGGATATCGTATAGTAGTGCTCTGTCGTCCTCTGGGTCGATGCAGCGTTGCAGGACTCCAGATATGCTGCATTTGTACAGCTCTCCATTGATGACCGTGAAGGCCTTCGAGCAGCGAGTGATGCGCCGAGATTCTGTTGTGTCTGCTGGCAACTCCTGACGCAGCATGTATGCGAGAAAGGAGTTCATCCACGTTGGCTCGACGAGAAAAACTTCTACGTGTGGTTCTTCTGCATCGGGTGCTGCCGAGTCCTTTGCTGGCTGATCCTTGGTGGTTGTTGCTGATGTAGAGGGTGCGACTGGCTGCTTGAGCTTGATAGACCGCAGTTTGATGAACTCAACGAGGACTCCGGGTGGAACTTTCGCCTTGGTCGAGCCGAGGTTAGCTAGCATGTCTGCTTCTTCGTTACTCACGCCGCCCACATGCCGCAGCTCGTAGCCATCGAAGCTGCCCTCCATGATATTGTAGAGGTCCCGATATGCAATCATGTTCTCTGCTGTGGCCTCACACTCTTTCATTGTTTGCTGTACGATGAGGTTCGAGTCCCCGTAGATCATGAGGCGAGTGGCGCCGCAGTTCTTGGCCATTCGCATGCCGTGGAGTAGGGCTTCGTACTCAGCTTCATTGTTTGAGGGCTTGGGGAAGTCCATCTACAATACATAGCGAAGTTTGTCACCTTTTGGCGATGTCAAGATGATGCCCGCACCTACGCCCTCGAATTTCTTGGAGCCGTCGAAGTACATAGTCCATGCGTTGGACAGGTCGGGCATGTCGGGCAGCTGAGCTTCTATCCACTCGGTTGTGAAGTCCGGAAGTACTTGTGCCTTGATCGTGTTGGGATGCGTATATTTCAAGTCCCATGGGCCCAGCTCGATGACCCACTTGGCGACTCGTCCCATTGCATCGGGGTTGGTGAGGATGTCTGATAGGCCCGAGGCACTCACCACTGTGATCAGGTGCTCGGCGAAGTAATGGACCACCTTTTGCGAACTCATGAAGACGCCGTAGGCTAGCTTCTGGTAATGCGGGTACCGCCGTTTTGATATTGAAAGCACCTCGCTGAGATAATATACTGGCCGTTGCACTCGATGGGCATGTCCTTCTTCTTGGCGTTCGACAACAAGGATGGTGCTGACCACCCTGTTGGTAGCTGCGACGTAAAGGTACAGGGGTTCCTTCTCGTGTGGTGCGACGAGCACTGGTGGAGTCGCCAGGACCCGCTTGAGGTCTGCGAATGCTGCTTGAGCTTCTGGCGTCCACTCGAATTTGTCGGACTTCTTCATCAGTTGGTAGAAAGGGAGTGCCTTTTCACCTAACTTACTAATGAACCGGCTGAGCGCTGCGACTCGGCCGGCTAGGCGCTGGACCTCCCAAAACTTGGTCGGGGCTGGCATTGTGAGGATTGCCTCTATCTTTTCGGGGTTTGCCTCGATGCCTCTGGCGGATACGAGTACCCGAGTAGTTGCCCAGTTGGTACGCCAAAGACGCACTTCGTTGGGTTGAGCTTGATTTTGTAGGCGTTGAGCGCGGCGAAGGTCTCCCGCAGGTCGTCGAGGAGCGTGTCCTCTTGCTTGGTCTTGATGACTATGTCGTCAACATAAACTTGGACGTTGCGTCCTATCTGGTCCTTGAGGCAGGACTGCATCGTGCGCTGGTAGGTAGCCCCAGCGTTCTTGAGCCCGAATGGCATGGTTTTGTAGCAGTAGACACCATGGGGTGTGATGAAGGCTGTCTTCTCCTCGTCCTCCTCTCGTATCCTTATCTGGTTGTAGCCTGAGTAAGCATCCAGGAAGGACAGTCGCGCGCAACCAGCTGTGGAGTTGACGATCTGGTCGATTCGCAATAACGGGAAGTGATCCTTCGGGCATCACTTGTTGAGGGAGGTGAAGTCGACGCACATGCGGAGAATTTTTGTTTTCTTCTTTTCGACCAGTACTGGGTTAGCGACCCAGTCGGACTTCTTGATTTCTCGGATGAATGGGCGTGAAGTAGTCTGTCGACTTCTTGCCCTATGGCGATGCGCTTCGGCTCGGAGAAGTGGCGCATGGTTTGCTTGACAGGTTTGACATCTGGATAGATTTGAAGGGCGTGCTCGGCGAATTCCCTGGGTACACCTGGCATGTCGGCTGGACACCAGGCAAAGATTTCCTAGTTCTCACGTAGGAACTCGACGAGCGCGCTTTCCTATGCGATAGGCAGGCTTGATGAAATGAGAACTGTCTTGGAAGTGTCAGTCGGATGGACTTGGTGTTCTCTTGTGTCATCTGTCGTGCTGAAGGAGGCATCAAGTGCCGGCTTCTTGCTTGCAGGGAAGAGGGTTTTGTCGTTGCCGAGTGAAAGTTTCTCGAGCTGCTGCTGCATGCCGAAGGACTCGGAGATCCTGTTGAATTCGTGGTCGCAGTTGTCCGAACGCTGGAAGTCACCCCGCACAGTTATGACTCCCTTCGGTCCTGGCATCTTAATCATGAGGTAGGCGTAGTGCGGAACTGCCATGAAGCGAGCGAACGTCGGGCGCCCAAGTATAGCGTGGTACTACGATTTCTAGTCCACCACCTCGAAGTCGATCATCTCCTTTCAGAAGTGCTCGGGTGTGCCGAAGATAACTTCGAGTGTGATTACTCCTTCAGGGTAAACTGCTTTCCCTGGTACGATGCCATGAAAGGTGTTGTCTGACTTGGCTAAGCTCTCCAGAGACCTGCCCATCTTTCGGAGAGTGTCAGCAAAAATGATGTTGATGCCGCTGCCACCATCCATGAAGACCTTGGTCATGTGGAATTGTCCTATCTGTGCTTCGAGTACCAGCACGGCGTGGCCTGGGCGCGGTACCTGTGGAGGGTGATCCTCTTGAGAGAATGTGATGCTGGTCTCCGATCCCTTGAGGTATTCGGGTACAGCTGGTGGCATTGCGACGGCCTGGTAGACTTGGCGGGTAATCAATTTCTGGCACCTGTTTGATGGGCGCCCCTTCTGTATCATGTTCATCTGCCCTCGAACTTGAGGGTACCGTTCCCCTGGCGCAGGAGGTGCTTCCCGCCTCGGCTGGTACTGGATCGCTCCTACTATGTGCGCGGGGTGAAGTGCTGCAGGTGGTCCTGGGAGAGCCAACTGCGGTGCTGGTTGTGGCGCTGGGACCGGAGTCAAGATTTTGGCGAATGCGCCGTTGATGCGAAGCATCTTCGGACAGTTCTTCAACAGGTGAGTAGAGACTAGCTTGCCGGTTTCTTCGCTTCTGAATAAATGGAACTTGCACGGTTCTTCGAGCTCCTGCTCGGGTGCAAGGTCCGGTCGCGAGGTGTCGCGGGGCTTGTGTCGCCACTCACGTCTCTGGTTCCCATCGGTCCTGTACTCTTCCCGGCCTCGACTGCTCTAGCGATTGTTGTCATGGCTCTGGTCTTCTCGGGTGTCGATGAATCCGGCCGCCACTAACTTGGCTGGCTCGCCTTCGTCAAAGCGGGCCTTGCGCTTGTGGCGGCGATCGCTGCCACGGTTGTTTCTGCGGCCCAGTTGCTTGGTTCTCCTTCCTCATCCGAGAACTCATTGTGTACAGAATCTTCGCCATCCGCCCATTCGTTGGCGATCTTCATGAGCTCGACTATGGATTGCGGCCGAAGGCGACCGAAGGCCTCTCGAAGATCGTGTCGAGTGACTCCACGGATGAATGTGTCGATTGCTCTATCCTCTGAAACGATTCTGACAGAGTTGCGCATGAGTGTCCAACGCTGGATGTATGATCGTAGGGACTCGTCTTTCCGTTCCTTGCAGGCTTGCAGTTCCGCGAACGTCGCGGGCTTTGAGTATGTTCCGAGGAAGTTCTTGACGAAGGCATCTTCAAACTGATCCCAAGAATTGAAGGAGTTGCGGGGCAGGTTCTGGAGCCAGGTGCGTGCTGATCCTACGAGCATCAGCTGGACATACTGTATGGCTGTTGTCGTGGTGCCTCCTTGACAGTTGACTGCGATGATGTAATCGTCGAGCCAGAGTTGGGATCCTGCGTGCCGTCGAACTTGACTGACTCGGACGTGAGCTTGAAACCTCGCGGTATTCTTGTGGCGTGGATGCGGTAGTTGAAGCAGGCAAGACCGCAAGGCTCGCTGTCGTCGTCCGAGTACAGTTCCTCAGTCGGGGTATTGACGGGTCGTTTGGAGCGGTTGCGGTCGACTGTTAGCTGCGTGATGATGTTGCGCAAGTCTTCCCCCTCTTGCAGGTGACGAACGGGTCGGTCTCCACGCGCTGCGCGTTCACGGTCGCGTCTGTCGCGATCTCCACGTGGTTGGGTCGTTGTCGCGGGTGTGGCTCCTGGGATCAGCGCCTCCTCTGCTAAGCGGAGCGCCTGGATTTGTTGCCGATGTAGAGCTGCGCGAGGGTCGCCCTCCGGAGGCTGTGTTGCCCGCAGGTATGTGGACAGTGACATGAGAGCACCCGAGGCTGTTTTGGGGATGGGTATCCCGTCTGCGTCCTCTGACATGAAGGATGACTCGAGATTGCGGGTGGTCGTGGCCCTTTCGGCATCCGTCATTACACGGGCACGTGATCGATGACGTCAGTGTTCTTGCGTGACGGTGGGTCTCGAGGAAGAGAAGGAGTAGGCTGCGCGGCGAGCACTCGACGGATCAGCAAGTTCTTTACGCCGGGCCAGCTCGGCTTTCTCTAGTAGCAGCTTCTCGTTTTCCTTCCACACGAGGTATTGGTATGCCATCATGTCCTCTCGAGTCGCCTCCACAGGAGGAAAAGTACATTCTTGGACATGCTTCATGGCCTGTACTCCCATCTCTTGAGTAATCACTAGGGTAGTTACTTTGTCTGGCATGGTGACTTCCATTGGGAACGTAGGTTCCTCGCGGTGGGGACCGGTTCCGGGTGTCCTGTTATTTGTTGCGTCCACCATGAAGACTTGGACGGGGTTAGATTGCGCAGTCGAGTACGCGTTGCTGCTGCTGCTCTCGCCACCGGAGCTATCTTCGGAGCCGAAGATGGAGGCGACGTGGTAGACGCCGCAGTCGATGCAAAACTCGTCCGGCGAAGCCGCAGTCGATGTTGTCGCAGGCGTCGGAGTCGAAGGAGATGTGGGTGTAATCGAAGCGGATGCGATCTCCGCGGTCGAGGAAGGCGCGAGTCCCGCGGTCGGAGCAGGTGCGATCTCCGCACTTGGCGAAGGCGTGAGTCCCGCGATCGGAGCAGATGCGATCTCCGCGGTCGGCAAGGGCGCGAGTCCCGCGGTCGGAGCATATGTGATCTCCGTAGTCGACGAAGATGCAGGTGACGTAGTCAAAGCATGCACGATCTCCGTAGTCGACGAAGATGCGGGTGATGTAGTCGAAGCAGGCGCGATCTCCGTAGTCGACGAAGATGCAGGTGATGTAGCCGAAGCAGATGCGATCTCCGTAGTCGACGAAGATGCAGGTGATGTAGTCGAAGCAGATGCGATCTCCGTAGTCGAAGCTGGCGCGATCTCCGTAGTCGACGAAGATGCAGGTGATGTAGTCGAAGCAGGCGCGATCTCCATAGTCGACGATGATGCAGGTGCGCGGTCGGAGAGTCGGAGCGTCCCCCACTTGTTCACATGGAATTTCATGCTACCGAAAGTAAGGCACATTCCTCCGTAGAGATCGGCATACACCGATCGGTGGGCCGGCGGGTGGGGGACGAATTCGAAGGAGCCGAAGCGGATCGGCGCCGTGATTGTCGGCGTGTCTACGGTCATTGCAGATGGAGCCGGTGCAACCATGATTCCAGCACTCTTCTTTTCCACAGACGGCGCCAGTTGACGTGGGGTGGCCACTGCAAATCCTAGGGTCAAGTACCCCAGGTTAATTGAGAGGGAGAAAGGTTTGAGTGCTGGTAGTTACCACGGCTGACAAGCAAGGCGATTTACCCTGGTTCAGACTCCCGGAGGATAATACCCTACTTTCAGCTTGTCTGTTATTGATGGTTTGGAGGTGTAACAATGGCGATCCCGGCGAGATGTCGATCTCGCTAGGGTTTTGGTGGTGGAATATGAGCGTACGCTAGATCGGCGGCCCTCCCAGCCTTTATATTGGAGGCTGGGTCTCGAGAGTTCGCAACCGACTAGGTTTACAGGTAAGGTAAGTCTCTACCGACCTATCCTACACCTTCCTTGGAGCGTACTATGTCTTCTTTGGGCCCCTTCGTGGGCCTTGGACGTCGTCTTTTAGTAGGCCGCCCGTCGGGCCCTAGTCTTTGCGTGCACCAGGTATCTTCATGTGGGGCGCCCGATAGGTAGGCCCACGTCACCCACCACGGCAAAGGCGGCGGCCCGGAGAAGTTCCTCAAGGCCACAACTGACGCCGGCGAAACCAGAAGGCTCAGCGACGGCGGCAGCAGATGATACTTCCTCCTCGATGACCGGAGATCATTGAGGCATGCAAGACATGCCACCGTCGGGAGAGTCATCTTCCTTGACGCTGCAGTGTAGTGGGTTTCGCCGTCGCTGCTAGATCTAGGGTCTATGGTTTAGTTTAAATTTGATTAAATTTTGTTTAAATTTATTAAATGTTATTTGTCAAATTCTGTTTAACTTTGTTAAATTTCCTTCTAATTCAATGAAATGTCGTCAGGTCATCCATATTCGAGTTTTAATTTTTTATAGAAAAAACCTATTAGGAGCGACCGGTGGGGCAAACCGCTCCCAATAGGGCGGCAACATGTGTCTGCGCTCACAATAGCATGTGTCTGGCATCGTTGTTGGGTGCTCTATTGAATGCGCCGGTGGAGATGCTCTTATAGTTATGACTTTGTCTTTGACAGTCAATAGTACGAGAATAGCATATCGTTGGCCGCTTATCGATGATAAAGCTTAAATAATCGGTAAATGATAACCTCACTTAGCGCCAGTTCCACAACAAAAGTCCTCTCAAACTATTGTTTCTAGTTTACGGTGTTGAGCCTTCAAAGATAGCGTCCGAACAGTGCCAATGTTGGTTGCATCTGCATAGCAATACACGAGTCACAGAGATTTGAAAATATGCACGTCCATCCGCTGAAGATAAGGGAGAGAAAATCGTCACATATCTCTTCATGTTTCTCTTATTTATTTTGTACTTGTTTGCAGATATTATTCTCCTGACGAAGCCGACATATCAAGCATGCACTACCATAGTAAGAAAAATACTATGTAAAGAAAAGTTGGGTATGAAATACGAGTTGTCCTAGTTTGTCAGTATCAGTCGGTCCCGCTCGAAATTCTTTTGGTCGTCGGTTACTAAAATCGGTAAGGAACATTTTGGAAAATCTGGCCAATGATTTCCAGCCAGCTGTTTGCAAATCATTATGAAAGAAAAAGAAAACGAAAAGGACACTTGGCTCCACCTAAATGGAGAAGAACAGAAAAGTAGCGGATGCGGAGAGCTGAACAAAAATTTCTCGTGCCTCTCTCGATCTCTCTTCTCTCTCTGAAACTCGATTCCAGCCCAACATTCTGGGCCTGACCCGCGCACTCTTTTCTCTGCCATCGCTATGTCCATACAAGCCCACGCAGCGATACCCAACCCATCAGGCTCGCCCAACCAAACAAACACACAGACTACTAAAAAAAACAAAACAAAAAACAAACACACAGACGCAGGCTCGCCCAGCGCCCTTCCTCCTCCGCCGCCGACGCGATGGCTGTGGTTCGAGCTCTTGTTAGGGCATGTATTACACTCAGCCGTCTGTAGCACGAGCCACGTAGGAATTTAGACGACGTGGAAGAAAGAGAAAACAAAAACCGCCCGAGTCCGTCTGTAGAATTACCGACGATCGATTCCCGTACAAATCGCTGCCTACCGACGGCCTTTTTCCTGCTGTACGCATAGCGTCGCACATCGTGGGCTCGGCAGGTAGGGTCTCGTGTTCTTCTCCAAGCATGATTGACGGTCCGTTGGAAATTTTACAGCCTGCCGCAAAATAATTCTGCTGTGCGTGCCGTCTATACCAGAGTCTGTAGCTGACATGGACGCATGCAGCAGACGCCGGCCGACTGAACCACTGCACATGCCCTTAACTGAAGACAGAAAAACGCAGAGAACTGAATTTTGGTGCAGTGTTCAACTGACTGCTTTTCGGGTTTGTCTCTATTTATTCTGAAGATAAACAACGACGTGTGAGTCGTGCAGATCATGCTCCCTACTAGGCCGTGCCATCCCACGACCTGGAACAAGTCCACGCCCTCCTAATATGTTGGATCGAAACGTACAGATAAACAGATCATGTTCTCATCCAACTAGCAACAGAAAGCACCTGAAAGATAGCTGACAGTCTAACTGTCTGAAACTGAAACTAAACTGAACCTAAACGGCTAGATTATTCCAACAATGGCGTCTCTCCTTCTCCCCGCCGTGGCCGAGCCTCTACGCTAACTACGGTTGGTCCCTGGCGTCCTCTACGTCCCGGCCCACTGCTCGAATGCTGAATCCGCGGACGGAGCCTTCGCGGTTCTCGGTCCGGGCACGACCGCCGCCTCATTTGACAGAAGAACACATATATTCTCTGCCATTGTTGTGACTCTGAAATGCCTTTATGAGGTATTAGTTTCGGTTTGCTACTGCTACTAGAATCTGCATTTGCACTGATCTGGATGTTCACGGGGCTGATAATTTACCTGCCTGACATTGTCATAGACAGTTGATGCTTCACTGAAATCAACAACCATTCCTGTTCCTCTTGATTGAAAAATAGCAAATTGTGCTGTCAGGGAAACGCTCACCCGAAAAACAAGCGTACAGCGAATCTAAATTTCAGAAATGAAGTAACATTTAGGAAAATCTGGCCAATGATTTCCAGCCAGCTGCTTGCACATCATTATGAAAGAAAAAGAAACCGAAAAGGACACTTGGTTCCACCTAAATGGAGAAGAACAGGAAAAAGAAAGTAGCGGACGCTCACCCGAGATAGAAGCGTATAGCGATTCTGAATTTCAGAAATGAAGACGCCAACTGATACCTGTGCTATGGAGCCCAGGACCATGGTGAGATCATTGAGCACCGAAATCTCCAGGGGTTCTTCCATGCTAGTACTTCACTAAAGCTACAACAGCATCACTTACAGACCAAGAAAAGGTACGAATGGCACGGGCAGCATCACATTGGCTGAACGAGTTGTACCTCTCCTGCATCCAGCCGGATGCACTGGGTGTCAATGCCATCCGCGAGCTCCATCCCCTAGCCCGCCCTCCCAATCTTTTTGGTGGCGCCGACCATAACCACCTTGATTAATTCCCACCGTCGCCAAGGAACGTTAGTGTTAATTAAGGCGCCGGATCGAGACAGACACAGCGTTTCGGCTCACGGTGCAGATGCACCCATTATATAAAATATTTATAAAACTTTTCATAATGTCATAAAAATCTATAAAAATACGGATATACATCAGAACATTTTGTGTTAGCACAAAACAATTCACGGAAAAAAGAATTTTTTGAGATCAGTGCAAAAAAGATTTAAAAAAAAGTCTCGTACAAAGTTATTTTGGAACGTCCGGATTTATCTTTTTTGCACAGGTCACAAAAGTGTCTTTTCTTCACGAAACTTTTTGTATTAACATAACATGTATTGAAGTATATCTAAAAAATTATTTTGAATTTTTGACATTTTTTAAATTATTTGTTGAGCAGTGGGTGCATCTGCACCCATGACCCGATATGGATTGTCGCCTTTCCGGCCGGAGACAATCCATAAAGAGCATAAATATAGCAGTACACTACTACGGTTGTGTCTGCAACGACGGCGGTGAAGGAGACATTTCTCTCGGCGGCGGCCTTACCGCGCGTTGTGGTGTGGTGGCGGACGGAGTTGAAAGGAGTAGCGGCATGACGACGACGAAGCAGCTGTGCCGGTGCTGGCAGTGTAGGGGATGATGGTCGTGGAGGCTCTGTTCAGAACGAGGGGATGCAAAATGAAGGTACGGAAAAAGGTTCAGGAATTGGGTGGAGTGTAAACTGAAAACCTACAGGTTCCAAAGCGTAGGAAAGTTTTCCGTGCTTTTTTGTTTAGTCTTGGCCAATGTTGTGAAAAACGTACCCTTTCCTAAGGAAACTGTAACCCTTTTTCCTTTGTTCCGAACGATTCAAAAGAAGAAAAAAAAACATAGGAATTGAAACCTGTAAAATTCCGTTGACTTTCCAGCGTTCCGAACAGGGCCTCATTGTTGGGCAGTTTTCTCTTACCTGACGACCTGACGACATAGGTAGGTAGCTTATCTCGTTGCGAATCAAAGAGATGATAGCATAGAACTACCACTTTACGCGCTAAATTTCGAAAAACTACCACTTTACGTTTCAATCGCACAGAACTACCACTATACGCTTGATTTTTTTGCAATGTGCGCACATTTGTGTCTAAGCCAGAATTGACAGCGATTCTGACAGGTGGGACCCACTAGTCAGGGTTGACGTGGCAGCACACGTGGACTGTTTGCTGAGGTGGCAGCACGTGTGCACATGGGCCCACCGGTCAGACAATAAAAAAATTAAATATCTCAAAAAATAAATATTAAAAACAAAATATTAATAAAAAATAAAAATTTATATATATTTTGTAGTTTGTTTACTGGTCAACCATGGGTCCCACATGGCAGCTGAATAAAAAAATATATAAAATCAAAAAAATCCCTCCGCTCCAGGAGCTGGCCCTCGGTAGCGACGGCGTGGGCGCGGCCCTCGGTGGCGACGGCGTGGGCGCGGCCGCCCTGCCTGATGGCCTCGCCACCCTCCGGCTCCCCGTTCGTTTCCGTCTACGTCTTCCTCTCGGGGGCCGCGTTCGTCGGCCTCGCCACCCTGCTCGTGCGGCCGCTGCTCATGTACATGGTGCGCCGGTCCCCCGACGGCGAGCCGGTCAAGGAGTCGTTCGTCTGCGGCACCATGGCTAGCGATCGCAATCACATTAATCTTGAAAGGAGTTGAAAGGAGTAGCGGCATGACGACGACGAAGCAGCTGTGTGGCCCTTTTTGTTCCGTCCTCGTCCCTCCCACCTCTTGCTACAGTCCTAAGAGGCGAAAAGGGAGGCGACCTTCGTTCCCCTTCCTCCCGCCGGATCGAGGCTGGATCTCGGCCTCCTCCCGTCGCTCCGGCGGCGGGAGGAGGTGGGGATCTGGTTCCTCGTGTCCTGGCGTGTAGATAGGGTAGGAGTAGACCCAGGCGGCGGCGAGGGGAAGGCTCGGCCGTCGTATAGGGTAAATAAGGAGCAGCCCTCCCCTTCTCTCGGTGCGGCTTCCGGCGGCGCTGAGGTGAGAGCGGCGCTGATCTGGCCTCTGCACTCTGGTGTGAGGCTTTTTGTCCCGCCGATCTGTTGGATCGTGCGGTTTTCTGTACCTACGTTCTGGTGGCGTAGGTGTTGGTGTTCGGATCTTCTTCTTCCTCCTTTCTCCGGCCGGCCGTGGTGGCGGGGGGAGAAGGTGGTGCGGGAAGGCGATCCTGTTTTGTTGAAAGTTCCTCTGGTGCTTCTCTCTGCGTGGCTCCTCCGTCCGGCCGTGGTGGCAAGGGGTGGAATCTGCTTGAGGTGGAGATGCCAGAGCGGAGAGGCTGGATGCTCGGCGCTGGAGCTGGGAAGGTGGGCGCGGTGGTGGTGGCTCTGGCTCGGCTTGGCCGCCTTGGCGGCAGGTGGTGTTGGAGTTGGTTGCTGGGGCGGCTTGGCCGGGCTTGTTCATCGTCAAGATCTCGTCGCATGCGGCGAGTGGATGTTGCGGTCTTCTTCAATGTTGGAGGTCGTCCTTCTTCCAGGCGTTTTGAGGTTTGCGTTCTTCTTCTCCGACGGTAGCCGGCGCAGGAGGACTCTGGTGGTTCAGCTCTTTGTTGCTGTAGTTCTTAGTGCTTTGCATCCTCTGTACTTTTCTGCTTCTGTTCTTCTTTTTTGGATCCTTTGTGTGTAAGCAGATTTGTACTCCTCTCGTTCAAAAAAAAAAAAAAGACGACGAAGCAGCTGTGCCGGTGCTGGCAGTGTAGGGGATGATGGTCGTGGAGGCTCTGTTCAGAACGAGGGGATGCAAAATGAAGGTACGGAAAAAGGTTCAGGAATTGGGTGGAGTGTAAACTGAAAACCTACAGGTTCCAAAGCGTAGGAAAGTTTTCCGTGCTTTTTTGTTTAGTCTTGGCCAATGTTGTGAAAAACGTACCCTTTCCTAAGGAAACTGTAACCCTTTTTCCTTTGTTCCGAACGATTCAAAAGAAGAAAAAAAACATAGGAATTGAAACCTGTAAAATTCCGTTGACTCTCCAGCGTTCCGAACAGGGCCTCATTGTTGGGCAGTTTTCTCTTACCTGACGACATAGGTAGGTAGCTTATCTCGTTGCGAATCAAAGCTGGGGGAACCTCATGCGATGTGGCTTGGATTAAATCACTTGGCCTGGCTCACATAACTAGCCGTCACATGCATGCATGTTCGTCACTTAAGCATCTGGAGTAGCGTTGGACCATCTACACTTGTCATGGCACGTAAGTGTAGCACTGACGCAATCTTTTAAGCATCTAGGGATCGCAATCACATTAATCTTGATGCCATGTTGAGGTGGTGCCCGATCGGACTATCGCCCCTGCATGTTTGCACATTCTTTTTTTTTTGAACAAGGGGCGGCCCAAAAGGGCCATTTTGCTGCATTAAAACGGGCAGGTACAAATTACATAAAGGTCCCTAGTCGTCTATTGCACAGAAAGACCTAAATTCGAAAACAGGACCTCTAACTTTACAAAAAGGACCCTCGGACGAAAAATAAAAACGCAATCAGGTCCTCGTCGTCCTCCTCTGCCGCTCGCCGGTGATCTCCAGGCAACGCCACAGGCGCCGCCGAAATCGGAGACGAGGTTGCTCGCTTGGGTCTCCATTCCGACGATGATCCACTGCCACCTGCCGCCAGAGCACCTCCGGGGACAAACCACTTGGAGGCACAACGGCGTCGAGCACCGGCGCAGTGAATCGAAAAAGGCCTCCGTCAAGGAGGTTGAAGATTGGCCACCTTCTTGGCCATAGATCGCGGCGGTGAACAAGACCACCGCGTGTGTCGCTCGGGAAAGCAGCAAGAACGGCATCACCAGCCCAGCAGTCCCCAAGTCGCTCCCTCCATCTCCCTCGCCACCGAGGCCGGCCAAGAAGAAGGAAGAAACTCGGAACCTGCCGAGCCAGCTGCCACAACGCTTGACGTAGGAGCTATCTCCGAGCGCCCCCTGCTTCAGCCTCCACCATGGAAGCCTGCCGGAGACGCGAAGCAGCTGCCGTCCCACGCCGCGCTCGAACGCCAGGACGAACCAGCTCCAAAGGACCCGTGAGGCAACAAATCCCCTTACTCCATCCATCCTTCCACCACCACGGCAACTAGGACAAATAGAGCCAGAGCAACACCCCACCGAACTGGAAAGCCCCAACCCTCCGGTCATCTTCTTCCCAGCCACCATGGCCAAGAATCTGCCGAGACAGAGAGAGTCGCAGCATACCCGTTCCGATTTATTCCAGCAAGAACAGGGGAGAGATGAGGGAGCGAGGAGAGCCGGAGCAAAGCCTCGCCATGGAATCAGCAGTGAGGCGCCGGCATCGGCAGCACCACCACCCCCATCCCTGCCTTCCGCCCCACTGGAGAATAGCTGAGGAAGAAAAGCAGGATGGAGATCGTCGGCAAAACTGAAGCCGCACACCTCTTTATTCGCTGGGGAAGAGGTATTTAGAAAGAAACCTACGGCTACTAGCAGCCAGACCCCTCCCGCACTCCTCGCCGGCCACCATGGCCACCGGCGACGAGGGAGAGAGAGGCCGGCGGGGGAATCAAGGGGAGAGAAACTCAAAGAGAGCAGTCGCCACAGGAGGACTTCCGCGTGAGAGGATAAGGCTCCTACATGTTTGCACATTCAGTGGCCTGCTGTCAAGCAAGCAATGCAAGGTTTCGCTTGCCCTTGCTGCTTGGTTCAGTCTTCCAAGCCTGCTGTCAAGCAAGCAACGCAAGGTTTCGCTTGCCCTTGCTGTTTGGTTCAGTCTTCCAAGCCAAGCAACCGCTCTCGTACCGCCTTTCCATGACAAGATCTTCGCTTGCTTGTATTGTGCAAGCGGCATAGAGAGGAAATCACCTCTGCAAAAGGCTCCTTTGATCCTTGCCGGCCAGGTCGTTTGCTCTTGTGCGGAGATTGAAACCACACATGTTTTTTTTGCGCGCGAAGACCCAAAATTTCCATGACAATTGTTTCAAAGTGAATTTGAAAAGTGTTTGAATATGAATTTGAATAACTTCTGCATACTTTTGAATCTGACAAAAATTTCAACATGAAAAGTGTTTGAATTTGAATAATTAATCCAAAACCATTTTCAGTTTTCTAAAATAATTATTCTAACTATTCAAACTATTAACCATTTTGCCATTTTCAATAAAAAATGCATTAGCTAATTTTTTTTTGCATATTTTTGAATCTGACAAAAAATTCAAAATGAAAAGTGTTTGAATTTGAATAACTAATCCAACTAAGCAAAAAGTTTCACTATTCTACCCCTTTTGATGCCGGTACCGGGTGTAGACGTATAAGTTTGGATTTTCTCCAGCGGGTCGAGGGTTTCGCCGGAGAGGGGCATTTGCTTGAGATCCACTGTAGTCATTCCGTACTGTGGATTTACATGCTTATTATTACACATCTCCAACAGTTTTCAGAATACTGTTACATTATTACATAAACGGACTAGGGGTAATGGCGCCGACAATTTTAACAAAATTGCCCGCGCGTATTAGGGGGAACAGCGGGAGGAGCCAGCCCCGTTCGCAGCCGCCTGGTTCACGCGCGCACGTTTGCGGCGGAGGGCACGAGCCATGGAGGATGAGTCTTTCAGCGCCCAAGCCAGGTCGGAGGCCTCCTTCGCCTTGAGCTGGCAGGCAGTCTTGGCTCGCTGGACACGGTCGTCGCGGACAGACTGGAAGGAGGCTTCCATGGCCTCATGCATCTGCGCCCCACAACCCTCTTCCCCGTCGTCGCTCCAGTCGAAGTCGTCGTCCTCCTCCTCCTCCTCCTCCTCGGTAGGAGGAGCGGCGGCGCCTGGTGGAGGTGCGGCGGCACCTGGTGGAGACGCGTCCAAGTCGCCGTATGCGGCCGCGGATCCCCACGCCACCCCTGCGGCGTACACATCCTCGTCAGGGTCGGGGATGTCGGACCACGCGCGCTCGTACGCCCTCCGCACCGGATCCGGCACCGGAGCAGGAGGTCGGTAGCTGGGCATTCCTCTCCACGTCGGGCTCGTGGGCATACGGCGGGATAGGCTCCCGCGGAAGCACCCAAGCGCGCTCTGCCGAGCACGCTCGACCTCGTCCAGAAGGCGCTGCGGCGGGCGTGGCGGATCCATCTCGTGGAGACGATGCGTTCGTGGCTAGGAATGGTGGATTAGGGTTTACCCCGTCGGCGACAATACATAAAGACCTCCAGGGAAGCGCTGGGGGAGGACACGTGCCAGGGCAGCGCTAGGGGAGGACACGTGGCCAGGGCAGCGCTGGGGGAGGACACGTGACTGACACGAGTAGTGACCGCAAAGTCCGCCTTTAGTCCCGGTTGGTGTTACCACCCAGGACTAAAGAAGCACACGGATCGTGTGTTTCTTTCAAGCGCTTGTGAGCCGTTGGATCAGGGGTGTGTTTCTTTTGAAGGCTTGTGAGCTATTGGATCAGCACTATCACGACCAGTTCGTGAGCCACACGACCCTATATATAGCCCACCTCTCGGACATGTTCGGCACTTAGTGTGTACTCATTGTATTTCATTGGGTATACAGAGCATTCGGATTCCCTGCATACATCTGACGGTGCATTTGATATGTGGGCACTCACGAGCCACCGTCGGGCTGTATGCAGGGGAAACCGTGTGTTTTGTTCTATCTACAAATCTTTCAGTTCATCGAGCAGTTTACATAAAAGGTTTAATACATTATTACACATCACCAACAACATCCGTCTCTAGTGTCGTGGTATAAACTTCTTCTTTGTGTGTGTCTCTTTCTTCTGATTGCGTCGCAACCATGGACAATCTTCATCATTTAACACGATGTTTGGGTCAGTTTTCACTGTGAAGGGCGGAATTTCATGAAACTTATTGTAATCTTCTGACATGTCTGTCTTGTCCTCCACTCCCACGATGTTTCTTTTCCCTGAAAGAACTATGTGGCGCTTTGGCTCATCGTTTGATGTATTCGCTTGCTTATCTTTTCTTTTTTTCGGTTTCGTAGACATGTCCTTCACATAGAAAACCTGAGCCACTTGACTGGCTAGGACGAATGGTTCGGTGTCGTACCCAAGATTCTTGAGATCCACTGTAGTCATTCCGTACCGCGGGTCTATCTGTACCCCGCCTGACAGGTTGAACCATTTGCACCAGAACAAAGGGACCTTAAAAGAAGGTCATAGTCAAGTTCCCATATCTGCTCTATGTAACCATAATATGTGTCCTTTTGCCCATTGTTGTTTGTTGCATCAAAGCGGACACCACTGTTTTGGTTGGTGCTCTTTTTATCTTGGGCGGCCGTGTAAAATTTATTCCCATTTATCTCGTACCCTTGGAAAGTCAATATAGTCGAAGATGGTTGCTTGGCCAACAAGTATAGCTCTTCTCCAACTGTGGTGTCATTAATGAGACGTGTTTGCAACCAACCGCCGAAAGTCTTCACGTGTTCTCCATCAATCCAATCTTTAGGTTGCTCCGGGTATTTCGAGCGTAAAATATTCTTGTGTTCCTCGATATATGGAGCCACCAAGCTGAAATTATGTAGAACTGTGTAGTGTGCTTGAGTGAAAGAATGTCCGTCCATACATATTGTTGCTTTCTTTCCTAGCGTGCCTTTTCCACGCAGTCTCCCCTCATGGCGCGATTGAGGAACACCGATCGGCTTAAGGTCAGGAATAAAGTCAACACAAAACTCAATGACCTCCTCTGTTCCATAGCCCTTCACAATGCTTCCTTCTGGCCTAGCACGGTTATGAACATATTTCTTTAAGACTCCCATGAACCTCTCAAAGGGGAACATATTGTGTAGAAATACAGGACCGAGAATCCTAATCTCTTCGACTAGGTGAACTATGAGGTGCGTCATAATATTGAAGAAGGTTGGTGGAACACCAACTCGAAGCTGACAAGACATTGGACCACATCCTTCTGTAAACTTTGTAGAGTTTCTGGATTGATTACCTTCTGAAAAATTGCATTGAGGAATGCACATAGCTTCACAATGGGTACTCGAACATTTTCCGGTAGAAGACCCCTCAATGCAACCGGAAGTAATTGTGTCATAATCACGTGGCAGTCATGAGACTTTAGGTTTTGAAACTTTTTCTCTGCCATATTTATTATTCCCTTTATATTCGACGAGAAGCCAGACGGGACCTTGATACTACTCAAAACTTCAAAAAAGATCTCCTTCTCTTCTTTGGTAAGAGCGTAGCTGGCAAGACCTTGATACTTCTCTGGATGCAGGTCGTCTCGTTTGTGCATACGTTGGTGGTCCTGCCGTGATTCCGGTGTATCTTTCGTTTTCCCATACACGCCCAAGAAGTTAGCAGGTTCACACAAAGATTTTTCGTCACGTGCATCACGTCGATTGCAGAGCGAACCTCTAAGATTTTCCAATAGGGTAGCTCCCAAAATATAGATTTCTTCTTCCACATGGGTACGTGTCCGTCAGCGTCATTCGAAACAGATAGTCCGCCAGGACCCTTTCCAAAGATTATTTTTAAATCCTTGACCATGTCATATATATCATCACCGGTAGGGTAGGTAGGCTTCGTCCGGTGATCTGCCTCACCTTTGAAATGCTTGCATTTCTTTCTTACGGGATGCTGTTTTGGAAGAAATCGACGATGCCCGGGTACACATTCTTGTTTGTCAAATATATACTTTCAGTCTCACCTAAACAGTGCGTACATGCATTGTATCCCTTGTTTGACTGTCCTGAAATGTTACTAAGAGCAGGCCAATCATTGATGGTTACAAACAACAACGCTCGTAGGTCAAATTCCTTTTGTTCGTGCTCATCCCACACACTACACCTTCTTCACGCCACAACTGTAAAAGTTCTTCAACCAATGCCTCAGGTACACATCAATGTCGTTGCCGGGTTGCTTCGGGCCTTGGATGAGCACTGGCATCATAATGAACTTCCGCTTCATGCACAACCAAGGAGGAAGGTTATAGATATATAGAGTCACAGGCCAGGTGCTATGACTGGAGCTCTGCTCCCCGAAAGGATTAAAGCAATCTGTAATTAGACCAAATCTTAAGTTCCTTGCGTCATCTGAAAATGTCGGAAACTCTCTGTCGATTTTTCTCCACTGTGACCCATCAGCGGAGTGTCTCAGCATCAGGTCTTTCTTACGGTCTTCTTTGGGTCATCGCAACAATTGACATGCTCTTTGTTTTGGAACAAACGTTTCAACCGTGGTATTATAGGAGCATACCACATCACCTTGGCAGGAACCCTCTTCCTGGGGCGCGGCTCGTCCTCAACATCACCAGGGTCATTTCGCCTGATCTTATACCGTAATGCACCGTATTTTTTATTTAGATAAACGGCTTTATTACTTAAAGTTTAAGCATTACACCCGGTCTCTGCATATCAATGCACACAGCCGCAATCCAAGAGCAAAATAAAAAGAGTGTGTAGCACTAGACGAATTACAATCATGAAGTGAATAAAGTAAATCGCCAGCACTGAAGATGACTGCGAACGCCTATGGAGGACCAATCCGGCGATCAAGCGACCATCCATGTCGGATAAAAATATCCCTCACCACCTCTTCCAAACGTGCACATGCCTCCGTAAAGAGGACTCGATGTCCCTCCCGTTGTAAGGTGGACCAGGAACGGAGAATACTTGTGCACCGGTAGAGTACCTGCAAACGAGAAACATCTTTATCATTGAAAACCTTGTCATTTCTACTAAGCCACAACGACCATATAACGGCTATCGCTCCCACCCTAATAACGGTTTTATACTTTTTATCAATACCATGTAGCCAGTTGCCAAACACATTAGCAACAGACTTTGGTTGATATAAGTTAGACGCTATCTGGATGGCTGACCAAATAGAACATGCGAAACTATATTCGCAGAATAAGTGTTTTATTGTCTCTTGTTGTGGACAAAACATACACTTCGTACTTCCATGCCAATTCCGTTTAACAAGGTTATCCTTAGTTAAAATGACACCCCTACGAATATGCCACGTAAATACTTTTATTTTAAGTGGGATCTTCATTTGCCATATTTTTTATTATCATCGACAGGTATGTCGGAATGTAGTAACGCCCTATACATGGAATCCACGGAGAATTTTCCATTCGCACATAGATTCCAACGAAACTCATCGGGGCCTTGTGTGAGTTGAACCGACGTCAACCGTGCCAACAAGGAATTCCAAGACGTTAGTCTCGGCCCCATTAAATCTCGCCTGAACGTCACATTGGGAGGAGAGCACTGCATGACAGTGGCAATGGTATCCCCTTTATGACGTACAATGTTGTATAGGGCCGGATATTGATCCCGGAGGGTAGTATTACATAACCATTTGTCCTCCCAGAATCGAATCTCTGTACCATCCTTAATGTTGAATACCCCGAAGTGAAAGAAATGTTTCTTAGTCGCCATCAGTCTGGCCCAAAAGTGGGAATCACCAGGTTTCTGATACGTCTCAAACGTATCTATAATTTCTGATGTTCCATGTTGATATTATACCAATTGTTACATGTTTTATATACACTTCATAGCATTTTTATGCATTTTCTGGGACTAACCTATTAACAAGATGCCACAGTGCCAGTTCCTGTTTTCTGCTGTTTTTGTATTCCAGAAAAGCTAGTCTGGAAATATTCTCGGAATTGGACGAAACTTGGACAGAACCTCCTATTTTGCCAACACGAAGACGGAGTCCAGAGGAGAGACGGAGGAGGGCCACGTGGCACCCACACCATGGGGCCGCGCGGGCCCCCCCTGCCGCGCC
Organism: Poa pratensis; assembly: GCA_947311845.1. Lineage (NCBI taxonomy): Eukaryota > Viridiplantae > Streptophyta > Magnoliopsida > Poales > Poaceae > Poa > Poa pratensis. The sequence continues at coordinate 844,629 of CAMZMU010000066.1, forward strand.
GTGGGGTGGTGTGGGGCCCTCGTGGCTCCGCATCCACCGCCCTTTCGCCTATTTATTCCTCCCGACGCGAAAACCCTAAACACCTGAGCCATTATCCACGAAAAGTTCCAGAGACGCCGCCGCCGTCAACCCTAGCTCAGGAGGGTTCAGAAGCTCTTCCCGGCACCCTGCCGGAGAGGGGAATCATCACCAGAGGGCTCTACATCACCATGCCTGCCTCCGGAGTGATGCGTGAGTAGTTCATCCTTGGACTACGGGTCCATGGCAGTAGCTAGATGATTGTCTCTCCACTTTATGCTATCATGTTTAGATCTTGTGAGCTACCTATCATGATCAAGATCATCTTATTGTAATGCTACATGTTGTGTTTGCTGGGATCCGATGAATATTGAATACAATGTCAAGTTGATTATCAATCTATCTTATATGTTAGTTATGATCTTGCATGCTTTCCGTTACTAGTAGATGCTTTGGCCAATTAGATGCTTGTAACTCCAAGAGTGAGTATTTATGCTAGATAGTGGGTTCATGCCTCCGGTAATCTGGGCGAGTGACAATAACTTCTAAGATTGTGGACGTGCTGTTGCCACTAGGGATAAAATAACCGATGCTTAGCTTAAGGGTACGCCGTTAGGACTAATGCATTTGTTTACTTTACGCACATTACTTAATGCAATTATCCGTTGCTTGCAACTTAATACCAACAGAGAACTCGGTATGACAACCTGGCGGTGGATTATTAGTCATAGACGCTGTTGGAATAACGGTCTATGTATTTTGTCGTAATGCCCACATGAATATCATAGTAATCATCATGTCATATATATGCATTGTTATGCGCTCAATATTTTGTCAATTGCCCAGCTGTAATTTGTTCACCCAGCATGTTAGTTATCTTGTACGGAGAGACACCACTAGTGAACTGTGGACCCCGGTCCATTCTTTTACACTGATAATACAACCAACTGCAAACACTGTTCCTTTTCATTCTCTGCAATTTACTACTGTTTTCCACACACCATACGTTTAATCCTTTGTTTTCAGCAAGCCGGTGAGATTGACAACCTCACTGTTTCGTTGGGGCAAAGTAGTTTGATTGTGTTGTGTGCAGATTCCACGTTGGTGATCGAGAAACGGCGCCACCAACAACCTTCAGAAGTGATTTCTTGCTCCTACTGGTCCGATTAAACCTTGGTTTCATACTGAGGGAAACTGCTGCTACACTGCTTCATACCTTCCTCTTGGGGTCTCCTACCGAACGTGTGATCCACGCAATCAGTTTCCAGTACACCTGTGATACCGCCTTTCTATCGATGTATTTTCTCTTAAGGAGTGTTTGCCATATCCCATATTCGGTAAGCAACTTAAGAAGCCACTTACCTAGAAGGGCTGAGTTCTTGACATTAAGGTCATGAATACCCAGCCCTCCCTGATCTTTAGGTCGGCAAACAACATTCCATTTGGCCAATCTATATTTCTTTTTCTCACCATCTCCTTGCCAAAAGAATCTTGATCGGTAGTAATCCAATTTATGCAAGATCCCTTTTGGAATGTGGAAGAAGGATATCATATACAGTACCATGTTTGTCAGTACTGAATTAATGAGAACCAACCTCCCACCAAGAGATAGCAATTTTCCTTTCCAGCTAGATAGCCTTGCTTGAAGACGTTCCTCGGCGTGTCTCCATTCCGCATTAGTCAGCTTCCGGTAATGTATTGGAATTCCAAGATACATAATTGGAAATTGACCTTGCTCACAGCCAAATATATCAGCATATTGAGCAGCTGCATCCTGAGCCTCGCCGAAGCAAAACAATTCACTCTTGTGGAAATTAATTTTCAATCCCGATAATTGCTCGAATGCTGATAATATCAATTTCAGATTCGCTGCTTTATCTAGATCATGTTCCATAAAGAGGATTGTATCGTCTGCATATTGAAGGATAGATAATCCAGCATCGACTAGATGAGGAACCACTCCTTCAACTTGGCCATCCGACTTTGCCGTTCAATCATGATGGTCAACATATACGCCACTATATTAAATAGTATAGGCGATAGAGGATCACCCTGCCTTAATCCCTTTTTTGTTTGGAAGTAGTGGCCGACGTCATCATTGACTTTTATTGCCACGCTACCCCCAGAAACAAAATTCTGAATCAAGGAACACCACTCGTCCGAGAAGCCTTTCATTCTCTGAGTCTGTAGGAGGAACGGCCATTTGACCTTATCATAAGCCTTTTCAATGTCGATTTTGAATATCACCCCATTTAGTTTCTTCGTATGCATCTCATGCACGGTCTCGTGTAGAACCACGACCTCGTCTAGGATATTCCTCCCTTGCATAAAAGCTGTTTGGGTAGGTTTCACCACATGATCAGCCAACGAATTTAACCGAATGGTTGCCACTTTAGTAAAGATTTTGAAACTAACATTCAGAAGACATATAGGCCGATAATGTTGTATCCTTTCGGCATTCTGAATTTTAGGTAAGAAAATGATTTCCCCGAAGTGGAGGCAGAAGAGCTCCAGTTGTCCGACGTGTAAACAGCCAAATAACTCAAGCAAGTCAGACTTGATGATTTCCCAGAAGTGCTGGTAGAACTCAGCTGGAAAACCATCAGGTCCAGGCGCCTTGTTATGCTCCATCTCGAAAACCGCCTTGCTTATCTCCTCTTCAGAAAAAGGAGCAGTAAGAAGGTTGTTTTCCTCAGGAGTTACTTGGGTAATATCATCCGTCCGAGACTCATCTAGAGTGAAGTTTCCTTCCTCGGGAGCCCCGAACAAATCTTTATAGTAGTTCGTGATATATTCCTTGTGCTGATCCTGTCCTTCGATCAAGCCCTCATCCTGATGAAGAGAATGAATACATTTCTTCCTATGTCTGCCATTAGCAACATTATGGAAGTACTTTGTATTCGAATCCCCTTACAGAATAAATTGAGCCTTAGATCTTTGGTACCATTTGAGCTCTTCTTCCCGCAACATACGACCCACTTGCTCATTTGAATGCCGTTTTAGGTCATTCTCATTTGCTGATAATGGTCGTACTTCTGCTAGTTTATCAAGCTCATCAATAATGGAACACAGGCGCTCTTTTTCTTTTTTAAGCATACCAGTTGTGTGTCTCGCCCACCCACGAAGGAATTTACACATATTGCGCATCTTATTATTCCACCGTTGGATAGCACTATCACCCGCAACCGGTTGAGACCATATCCTTTTAACCAAATCATCAAAATCATCCCGCAACAGCCAACCTAATTCAAATTTGAATTGAGGCTTAACAGGCGGAGTCGATGTTCCAGTAGATAGGAGTATGGGGGAATGATCCGAGAATGCCTCAATACGCTCCAAAGCACGTACCGTTACCAATGGATATTTATCCTCCCAACGGGAGTCCATCAGAACCCGGTCCAGCTTCTCGTATGTCGGCTCGGGGAGACTATTAGCCCAAGTAAATTGTCTCCCCGTCATATGAACCTCCCTTAAGGACAAGCTATCAATTACAGCATTGAACAAGTGAGGCCAATGACCATCGAATCTACCCTTGCTTTTCTCGTGACGGTACCTCAGCATATTGAAATCCCTCCTATAAGAATAGGGTGTGGGTTATCCTTAGCTAGATTAACCAATTCACGAAGAAAAGCAGCCTTATATTCTTCTTGGGCAGCACCGTACACAGCAACCAAACTCCATATAAAATTGTCAGACTTGTTGCGGATATGAAACTTAATATGAAATTCACCATCCGAACGGTCCAACAACTCCATGGTTTCAGTTTTAATGCCAAGTAGCATGCCACCCGATCTACCTCGAGGGGGACAAGAATGCCAAGTAAAATCCACTCCACCTGAAAGGCGGTCTAGAAGGGTGCTTGGAAAATCTCGTCGACCCGTCTCGGAAATAGCCAGAAAATCCAACTTATGATCCCTCACATGATGCGCAATATTCAAATGTTTAGCCAAGTCGCCTAGACCTCTGCTATTTTCAAATATGCCATTAATCGGGAAACTGTTGGGGATTTTGACTTTTTCGCGTTTTTCGCGATTTTTGATTCTTTTTATTTTTGGCGGATTTGGATTTCCGTCCGGAAGCATACAAGTCATCAAAAGATCCCAGCTCAGACTCATCCATATCCACCTCTGTAACCTCTTCTATGAGATGTGATAGAAGATGTCCATCTATTGTGGCATTCACATCATCATCATCTATCGGTGAGGCCATCGGTCTACACGAAACACTAGGAGAAACCCTACGACGGTCATACTCAACATGTTTCAGAACGTTAGCCGACAACACCACTTCTTTTTCATTTCTTCCTAGACTGACACCTACTGCTGACAACTTAGACGACAAAGTAGAAGTAGACAAGGACAAAAATGATTTCGTAGACGTACCAGCAGTAGGAGTAGAGAGCAAGGCCGCTTTGCGGCGCATTGCCTTGGTCATCGTGTCCTCATCCGTTGATGAAGCGCCGTCCACCCCAACCTGGTGACGTCCACTGCGCCTGGGTGCTACCTCAGGCAGTGGACGTCCCCTAGCTGTAGCTGACACAATGGGAGAGGGCGAGGGTGATGTAGCAGCCCTCTCAACCACTGTGTGTGCAGCTGAAGTCGAAGGAGTCGTCGGAGGCGTCGTAGTCGCCATAGGGGAGGACATAGTCGCTGTAGAGTCCCCCTCCACTATGCCATCTCCCACGGCAGCCACCACCCGCCTGCCCGCCATTGGGAAGCTGAGCGAACCCACCACCAAGTCCGTGACCGGCACCACATACTGGGCATGCATTTAAATTCTCGTACTCCTCACTGCATTTCAAGATAAGGTGGTTTGCTCTTGTGCTGAACCGTTTGCTCTTCGATGACGCTAACGCTAACTCGGATACAAGTTTGGTGCAAAAGCGCCATGAAGGTACTTCCGTAGTACTGTACTGATACCGTTCAGGCAGGCAGGCAGGCACTGTCAACGTCAGGCACGGAGACGTCTCGGTACAAGTGAAAATCCAGCACCGTGGAAGCGAAGGCTCGGGCAACCCCCGTTCGGCGGCCGTCCGTCCGTCTGGTCCTACGTCTCACCGCCGTCACCGGCTCTGCTCGATCACGGGCGCCGAACGGCTGACATCGAGGGCCCACTGCGCCTGGACCTATGATACGTGTGCATGCGCCGTCGTGAAAGGTAGCGGTTGGTGACGGAGGCGGCGCCGCCTCGTGTGCGGTGGGCTCTTTCTGACGGATTCGGCCCGTCGGAGGTTAATCAGTGTCGTCGCGATCAATGATGGGGTCATGAGTTTTAAGATTGGGCCAAAGCTTGCATTGCATGCTATCTGACCTGACGTGCTCGCTCTCGCTTTGCTACCTGCCTCGTCGAGAAAGACGACGCGTCATGCCGTCGGGTAATCTAGTGCCATTCCTTTTGTGTAAAGACAGTGTCCATGCACACACACATGCTCTCTATTTAGAATACACGAAAGTTCTGGGCCTGTTTGGTAGCCTGCATGCCTTTCTCACCTGCGACGGGGCAGGCTGGGGAGGGCAGTGCTGAGCTAAAACAGACTCTGGGTCATCTTGGGCTAGTTGTTTGGTAGCCTGCATCGCATCGGTTGGGCAAACAACTCCTCTTTGTTTGGTTACATGCAGCTTTTGATTAGCCTCACCTAATTTCACATGGGTGAAGTTACCACCTACTATCACACTATGACAGCTCAACAATGGCGGCAAACGGCGGCATGTCGGCGACGGATCTGGACAAGGAGACGCCATGGCGGCGGCGGAGATGGACGACGACAACACGACATGACGGCGGCGAAGCTCGACGACGACGACACTACATGGCGATAGCAAGTTCGACGAAGATGAGTTCGAGCAGAGGTTGAAGAAGACGGTGACACGAACAGTCTAAATACGCATCCTTAGATCTACCCAACTATAAGCATCGAAACGCAAAACTTACAACACGATAGTTGTGCGGCATGACGAGGTGAAGCTGCTCCTCAAAAGAAATCGAAAACGATCAACTGTGTACGACAAGATCTGCAAAATTCGTCCAAAAAAGCTTCAAACAAGAACGCGAAATTAGCTCCACACGGTTAACGAAAGCTCGAACTGATTCCCGGAATGGAACCGCAACATCAAAGCGCATCATTTTGGTGTAGAGCTTTTTCTGAACGGAGTAGTGTATCAAGGATTAGAAGAGGGTAGGTGAAGAAGAGAGTGAGGGGAAGCGACGATAAGAACGAGCCTGCACAAGGAGCGCTCTCTTTTGCAGCTGCGGGGCATGGCCGCCTGGAAACGGCCGATTCGGCCGTTCCTCCAAGGCCTGGCCCGAGGGTGCTTTGAGAAGCATGTTATGCAAGCCCAAGAGAAGAAACGAGTTTGGCGGGCCGGGCCAGCCTCGCTGCAGGCTACCAAACGCGCCCCATGTGAGCAGTCTCCAAACGGCCAAGTCTTTCTCCCCTCGCAAAGATTAACATATGCGTCTGTCTCACCACTTTCTTTACATGCTCCCCGCTAGCTAGCTTCAATCGTTCGTTTACAGTGCTATACGGTACCAGAATAGGAGTAGTACCGATGCCCTAGTTAATCTGTAGATGAGCAGTTGCAAGTGGTGTCGTTAAGACTATTCCCTTCTGCCTCGGCAATCACCACTAGACTAGATTAGACCAGACCAGCACGGCACAACCAGTAACATGCAGCAGATTTCGTACGACCAAAAGAAAGCGAAATCTCAGTTTCATTTCTGTCATGCCTCCTTGCTTTTCATGCCTGTCATTGGGCTCGTTCCCTCCTTCCCTCGAGTCCACGGGCCCCACTATCTTAATCGGACCCATCGAAGATCGAACACAAACTGGTCAAACACGTTCCGACAAGCCCTTTCTACCAACCCATTTCATTGGTCGGATCGCTACTAATGAAGTGAGATCTTGTGGGAGAGAAAACGGAAAGGATTTTGGATTCAGGTATCTTTGGATGTTTCGAGATTTTTAGAAACTTAAAAAATTCTGAATTTTCACAAAAACGAGCTCATGTAGCTCGGGTTCCGAAAATCCACTCTCGTTATACTAGTACATCTTTACTTACATTTAACTTAGACAACCATCCACTCCATAAATATCTATCATGATATTCTTTTAGACAAATACTGAAATACATCAAGAGCTCTCTATCAATATACTAATACAAACAAGAGCGCAAAGCACATGTAGGAAATCGCCATAACACAAATATTGACATCATGACATGTATATGTGATTTTACCTTTATTACTTTCCATAGCTCTAAAATGCATTCGGTTGAACGAGAAGTTTTCTTAGCATTTCTTCAATTTAAATTAAATAAATAGTGTAGCAGGAATAAAGTTTTGATGTTGTAGATGCATCTACAACGATAGACTTCACGATTGCATTACAATATACACAATATTTCACTATTATTGTCATAGTTACATGGTTAATGGTGCTCAGTATAGTGGTCCCTCATTTCGGGACCTCGACCTAATTAAACACAACCGTGTAATTAATTATGTACGATGTGTTTGTATATGTGTATAGAGGACTTGTAAACCCAAACAAAGAGACAAGAAAGTATATACTAAAATAGGTGATAAATAAGCTTAAAAGTTTAGTATAACTAAGGTTTGTACTTATAATACACGAAAGTTGTCTGAGCAGTGTCCATGCCGCCACACGGCAAGTCTTTCTCCCCTCGCAAAGATTAACATGCGTTGGTCTCACCACATTCTCTAATTACATGCTTTCTCGATGAAAGGTTACATGTTTATCTCTAGCTAGCTTCGATCGTTCGTCCAATTCCTATTATTTCTAGGACAAACAAGGGAAGGAAAGTACAGTACTACGAAAGTGTTTTCCGTAGCACTGATGCCTACTTAATCTATAGGTGAGCAGTTGCATGTGGTGTCCGTTAAGACTGTGCCCTTCTGCCTCGGCAATCACCACTGGATTAGACTAGACTATCGGCGCAAGCAGTAACACGCAGCAGAGTTTGTACGACCAAAACAAACAAAATCTCCATTTTATTTTTCTCACGCCTCCTTGCCTTTCGTGCCCGCTCTAGTAATCTCATCCCACTAATTTAACCCATTCGAATACAAACTGGTCAAACACGTTCCGACAAGCCCTTTCTACCAACCCATTTACAACGTGGGCTCGCTACTAGTGGACTACTGAAGTGAGATCTCGTGGCAGAGAAAAGAAAACCGAAAGGATTTTGGATTTTGATATCTTGGCTCCGCGTGGCGCTCATGGCTACCCGTATCTTTCCACACTTTTTGCTGGGATGGCAAAAACTCAACGCTGCTAGGGGAGGTGGACATCGCCCCACGGCAAAGGCTCGGCCTCGCGCCAGAAGAGGCGAGCCACCTTCACCGACACGTTGACCCTGTCACCGATACGGTCCACATGCGTGCATATCTGTCCTAGATTTGGGCCCAATTTGCGCCGATGCGGACAGGAAAAGGTGTCCGCGCCGATTTGGGGTGCGTCGTTGGGTCGTGCCCCTTTTCGCTCGGACACATTCCGACGGTCCGCCCAAATTTAGGGTGGCCCGTTGGAGTTGGCCTAAAGAAACAAACATTGGCCAGGTGGGATGGAGTCAGTAGACGATTCCTCCTTCCATACTCTGCCACTTCCTGCTTGCCTACTCTTTCCCTCGCTAGCGTTTGTTCCCGTCTCTTGCTGAGCCAGCTCTACTGAGCAGCTGCGAATGCGACGACGAGCATCCTAACAATCTGGCGGCTGCCCGATATAACGTCGTCATACTACAACGTTCGCTATTGTAAGGATGACTCCAACGGGGCGACCCAAACGGACGCGCGTTTGGTCCGCGTTTTGTCCGTTTGGGTCGGGAACGGACGCGCGTCCGGCCCATGTCCGCCCCTTTCTGGCCAGTGCCCCCAACGGGACGACGCATCGAGTCCGCCCGCATGTTTTTTTAGTTAAACAGGCCATATATGGGCCATTTTCATTCATATATAGGGGGGTGGGCCGACGCATCGAGTCCGCCCGGCCAGGGTTTTTGATCATTTTGATCAATCCATACAAAACAAGTATATAGGAAACAAAATAAATTATACAATCCAAATAATACAATCCAAATGGTTCATCACATAGTTATTACAATCTAAATAATTCAGCAAATAATACAAATTGTTTCACAAATAACAAATTGTTTCATGCATAGTCTTACAAACCAAATAAAAATAAGACCAATAGTTCATCATATGGAACTACTGGTTACCGTAGTGCTGCCAGACATGCTCCACCAAATCATTTTGGAGCTGGTTATGAGACACCTTCTCACGAATGTCACGGTGGAAGTCGAGAAACTGATCAAATGTGGACGGTCCCTGGGGCTCAACCAACTGACCCTGAAACTGCCAAGCCTGATCATGCATACCCTCGTCGCGTTCGTCCTCCACGATCATGTTGTGCATGATCACACAAGCTGTCATCACCTCCCAGAGTTGGTCCTTGTCCCATGTCCTAGCGGGGTGGCGAACAATAGCCCACCGTGACTGGAGGGCACCGAATGCACGCTCCACATCCTTTCTAGCACTCTCTTGTTCCTTGGCGAACCTCTTCTTCTTCTTCTTCTTCTCATCATTAGGATTGGAGATGGTCTTCACAAAAGTAGTCCATGTAGGATAAATCCCATCAGCAAGATAATAAGGCTTGTCATACTCGTGACCATTGATCTCATAGGTCACCTGGGGTGCGAGGCTATTGGCGAGCCTGTTGAACACCGGAGACCGCTGCAGCACGTTGATGTCATTGTGCGAGCCGGCCATGCCAAAAAATGAGTGCCAAATCCACAAATCTTGTGATGCCACGGCCTCAAGCACGACCGTGCATGCCCCAACATGGCCCTTGTACTGCCCCTGCCAAGCAAATGGGCAGTTCCTCCACTCCCAGTGCATACAATCTATGCTGCCAAGCATCTCAGGGAACCCTCTGGCCTCGTTGATGGCCAAGAGCCGGGTCATGTTGGCAGCATTGGGCTCCCTCAAGTACTCGGGGCCGAACACCTGCACCACGGCCTTGCAAAACTTTTACATTGCTTCTAGGCACGTGGACTCGCTCATCCGCACGTACTCGTCCACAAGATCACCGGCAATTCCATATGCAAGCATGCAAATGGCGGCGGTGCACTTCTGGTATGATGAAAAACCGAGGGCGCCACATGCATCTGGCTTGCATATGAAATAGTCATCAAAATGCATCACCCCCAACCGGATACGGTTGAACAAAGATCTTCTCATCCGAAAACGGCGCCGGAAAATCTTGGGAGGATACGTGGGTCTGTGGGGACGAAAGTAGTCCCCCCAGAGCTGGAGTTGGCCAGCTCTCCGGTTCCGGTCCAATGCAGGAGAATGGCCCGGCAACGAGCCTCGGAACACCGGCCGCATCCTCTCAATGTACTCATTGACGATGAGGGTGGCAACCAGGTCGTCACTCTCATCGTCCGAGGAATCATCCGATGATGGCGCGCACAGGATGTAGTTCTTGTAGTACCATTCATCGGAGCTATCCATGGCCGAGTTCGTACCTGCGTTGGTGCCGGGGCGGCGTTGGTGTCGCGGGCGCTCCGAGAGATGTGGCCGCAAGGTTCACCGGCCGTGGCGGGGAGGAAGCAGCTCCGGTGACCGTCGGGGAAGAAGAGCAGCAGACGGCGTCCCCTGAATGGCCTGCAGTGCCAAATCGAGGGAGCGACGGCGGGGTGGCGGCGGGAGGGGCGAGAGAGGCGGAGGAGATTGGGGTGGGGAATGGTATGACGTGCGGGCCAGGGGCGGACTAGGGCAGGACACGCTAGCGCTCCGCTCGCGTCCGCGCCCGACGCATCGGTGGCCCAAATTTGGGCTAAGAATGGGTCGTGGCGAACAAAAAAACGGACCGCGGTCCGTTTGCGTCGTCCCGTTAGGCCGTGTTTTTTGCCCCCGCGGACATGAACAGAGGCGCGCGGACTCGATGCGTTGCCCCGTTGGAGTCATCCTAAAATGTTATTTTTTTTTGCTGAACCAGTCGCACCGTCTCTGGCACTGTCAAACGTCGGGCACGGACGCCTGGGTAAAACCCAGCGGAAGCGAAGAAGCCTCGGGCGTCCCGTTCGTCCTCGCAAGACTCCAAACGGTCTGGCTTCGGAGGCGCGCCTTTGCACGCCCACGCGCACTCGAGCGGCGAGCCATGCTTCGGGCTCGGGTCTCCCAGCTCGCCGGTTCTGGTCTCGCCTGACGATGGCACCTGGGCCGACCACTGCAGCGGCACGCAATGGCATCGATCGCACCATTTGCGTTGCATGTGCCGGCGCGAAAGCTGGTTGCCGCGACCTAGCCTGCAGTGCTGTAGTACTGACGCCTGGGCTCAACCGCGTGTAATCAGTGCCGTGGCGGTCAATGATGGGGTCATCAGTTAAAGACCGGGCCAACAAGTTTATGATCTGACATGACGCGCTCAGCTCACTCGCTTTCCCTTCGCCTGCTTCGTCGCCGCCATGTAAAAGAGACGACGCGTCATCACGGCCCGGTGCTCTCTTTTGTGTAAAGAAAACGTACATGGTCTTTCGATTAGAATACACGAAAGTTCCGGTAGCAAGCGTCACTGTCGCCGCCTAGGGTTAGTAGCATGTCTTCCTCCCCTGGCAAAGAACATGCAAAATGGGAGCAGGAATAGATCTGTTCTACCAGTACCAGCCTAGTTAATCCGTAGGTGAGCAGTGGCATGTTGTGTCTGTTAGAGCATCTCCAAACGGCTCCCCCAAAGCCTCCCCAAACCGGTTTATTTGTGTCCGGACGGGTTCCGGACGGAAAATGAGCTAAAATAGCTACCCAACCGGGGTGGGCAAAGCCTCTCCAAACGTCCGGGCTGTCCGGCAGCTCACAAACTCATCCCACATGCACACAGATTTCGTTCGACCAAGCTCCATCGTTTTGCTCACACCTCGTCCTTTGCCTCCACTGCCGTCTCGTCTCGTCTTGGGCATTCGCAACCACCCCAACTGAGATCTTGAGAGGGGAAATATGACGCTGCTAGCTGGAACATATTTTGGATTTGGTATCTTGGCTCGGTGTGCCCCCGGCCGGTATGTTTCCACGCTGCCACGGCAAAAATGCCGCTTTTTCTGGCACAGTACACCAGCTGATCTGTCATTTTGCTCCAACCAATAAATTAGCAATGCCGGTAGCCGAAAATCCAAGGGCACTTGTGTAAGTCTAATATATTCCGTTATACTAGTATCTAGTACATATAACCTAGACAAACATCCTCTCATAACAAGTATCTATCATGATCTTTTTTTGGACAAGCACATCAAGAATTCTCTGTGAAGATACTAATACAGACAAGAGCACAAAACGCATGTAGAAAAGCGCCATGACACAAATATTGACATGTATTTGTGATTTACCTTTATTTCTTTCCGGAGCTCTAAAAGTCATTCGGTTGAACGACAAGTTTTCTTAGCATTTTCTTCAATTAAAAATAAGTAAATAGTGGAGAAGGAATAAAGTTTTGATGTTGTAAGTGCAACTAGTACAATGATAGAGTTCACTGCACTACAATATTTCACTATTATTGTCATAGTTACATGGTTAATGGTGCTCAGTATAGTGTTCCCTCCTTTCGGGACCTCAACCAAATTAAATACAACCATATGTGTGTAATTAATTTGAAAATGAACAATGCGTTTGTATTTTTTATAGAGGACATGTAAACCGAAACAACGGGACACGGAAAATATACTAAAATAGGTGTTACATAAGTATAGAAGTTTAGTATAAATAATATCGAGCTATTGTGTTTCATTGTCCTAGATCCACTAATATAAAGTGGAGGCGGAAGAGTATCTCAAATGTAATCTAAATAATTTCTTACTAATCGTCTGCTAATAATAATAATAAGCAAAAACATTACACCAGAGCAATGAGATATTATCAGAGCATAATTGATTTAATTATTATCTTGTAATAACGACAAATAATTTGTGTATAAAACCGACATGTCTTCAAAACAAGGTGTGAGACTAGTAAGCTCTTCTAGATACAGAGAGGTAAGGCGTAGAGTAGAAACATGGATCCGGCGCTCCCAGCTGGAGTAGCAATTACTTATTCCCAAATGCTTCAGGAAACAAGACGATATTCTAGCAGCATCGATGTTGCAGAAAACTAACACCATAGACTTCAATGCTGGACAGCGAGAAAAATCAAGAAGTTCCTCATGTAGGTTCAAACATGAAAGTTCTAATTTTCTCAGATGCGGAGAGATGAGAGATCGGTTGTCTAGTTGGAATCCTCCATCGATTTAAAGGGTGAGTTCACGAACTTTGCAATCCACAACAAAACGTAACCATAGGTTCACACAGTACACTTCCACTTCGTTGTATTCACCGAGTGTAGCACTCACGCAGTAGCAACAAACATTCACTCCATAACTAGTATCTAGCCGAAAGTCCAAGGGAACTCCTCTAAGTCTAATATACTCTGTTATACTAGTACTATATGTTTACTTACATATAACTTGGACAAACATTCACTCCATAACTAGTATCTATCATGATTTTTTTGGGCTTAGTTTTAAAACTATTTTCAAAATAGATTTATTTGTTTGTTGAAGTTTGGTCACAAGGTTAATTTTATCGGTTTTCGCAGCGTCCATCCTCGCGGCCTTGTAAAAGAGACGACGCGTCATCCGTAGGTGAGCAGTGCCATGTGGTGTCCATTGCGTAATTAGACTGTGCCCTGCTTCGGCAAGCGCTAGCAGTAAACATGATTTCGTTCCGCTAAAATAAAGAAAGAAAAAACTCCATATTGTTTTGCTCACACCTCGTCCTTGCCTTTTGTGCTGGTCATTCCATCGTCAGGCCATCTCCAGCCGTCCTCCCCAGGAGCCCCCCAGGACGCGTTTTAGGTTCGGTTTTTAGGCTCGGGTGGCAAATAACGCCGAAATGCTACCAGCCAGCCCCCCCAGGACCAAGAAAAGCGCCGTTTTGCGCCGTTTTGGCGCCGGCGCACCCAGGCCAAACCCAAAAAGCTGGGTTCGGCCTGGGGAGGCGATTTGCATGCAAAGCCCCACATGGCAGTGTCTCCCTTTCCTCATCTCCTCTAATCCAGCAGGCCCACCACGTGGTGCTCTCTCTCCACTCTATCCTCTCTTTCCCCTTCCTTTTCTCCCACCGTGCTCAACCTCGCCGCCGTGCTCGCACCTTGCTGCCGTGCCCTCGCGTCGTCTCCCCTCCGTCCAGCTCCGCCTCCGGCTGAACCCCTCTTTTTTTCCGCTTCTCCTCGAGGTCGCCGCGTTTTTCCTCGCGCCGGTCGCCGTCTGGCTCGTCTCGGCCGTCCAGCTTGCCCAGCCCGCCGGCGTCGCCTCCCGGCTCTCCTCCACTCCGCCGCCCGCCTCGCGCAGCCGTCCCGGTTGAGGGCGTCTAGGCCACCGCGTCCAGGCCACCGCGTCCGCGTCCGTGGAGGTCGGGCACGTCGGGGGACACGAGCAGGCGCAGGGGACACGAGGCCTCGCGCCTCTGGCCGTCGCCTGGCCTCTGGCCTCGGCAAGCACGCACGGCCGGCAAGCACAGCACGGCGGCCGGCAAGCACAGCACAGCGGCCGACAAGCACGGCGGCCGGCCACGGCCACGGCCGGCCAACAAGCGCTCACGGGCAGGAGGTGACGACCACGTCATCCTCGTCGCCGCCGCGCGCGGCCGGGGGCTCGGGCTCCGCGTCGTGCGCCGCCTCGTGGAGATCGCCAAGGAGGCCGGCTGCTACAAGGTCATCCTGGACTGCTGCATGCTCGACGGATCGCCAAGGAATTTTGGGCTCCGGCCGTGGTGGTGACTGATGCATGCTCGACGGCCGCGCTGTGCTGGTGCTACGTCGCCGGCGAGGTGCTGGTCCAGCTCGCGCGGCCGCGCGGCTCGCCGCCCTCCGCCATGCCGCATCCAGGCCAGACCGTCGAGAGCTGATGTGAGCTCGTTTTTGTTTTTGACTTTTCTTCTCTTCTTCTTTTGGGTGGGCTACGGCTGGTAAAATGTCCGCCCCAAGTTTTGATTTCGCGCCGTTTGCCGCCGCCGAGCCTAATTTAGCGCCGTTTTTGCGCCCTGGGGGGGCTAGACGGCTGGAGATGGCCTCACATTCCCTCGAGTCCACGGCCCGCCACCGCCCCTGTCTCACAAATCCATCCAAAACCGGTCAACCCAACGTGAAGTTCTACCAACCCGGCCACAACATCCACTGACGTCTCGTCTTGGGCATACGCAACCACCCCAACTGAGATCTTGAGCACAGCATTTCATCCCGGCCAGGATTGTAATATTCCCGGTGTGTCAAACATGTTCAGGGTTCAAATTAGACCGGGATCTCTAAGTTCAGTGTGTCGATTACCGAGATTGTAAGTTCAGGGTTCAATTTCGTTTTTGGCTACGAGTTTAGGGTTTGTTTTGGACTTTTTCCTTTGGATGTTGGTATCTTGGCTTGGCGTGCCGCTCATGGCGAAAATCTTTCCACGCTGCCATTCGTTTTGCTTAAAAGAAACAAACAGGGGAGATCGGTGACGATTCCTCCTTCACCACCTGCCACTCTCTGCCACCATGCTTCTTTCTTCCCTAGCATTTGTTCCCTTCTTGCTTTTCACTCACTAGTAGCTTGCTCAGCTAGCGCCACTGAATAAGCTGCGACGAGCTTCTCTAGTCTTGTCAGTCTCCCTAGAGAGCCGCCTCCGAGGATCGATCATGAGTGTGCGGGGAAGTCCGGCGGCTGGAGCTGCCGGAGATGAGGTGGAAGAGACGGCGGAGGAGCTGCTGTTACGCGTGACCGGGATGGTGCCAGCGACGCTCAGCGCGGCGACCGCGGCCGCGGGCTTCCCCGGCCGGTGGAAGGCCATCGCCGTGAAGCTGGACACGCTCCCCGCGAGCCTGTCGGACCTGTCCAGCCACCCCTGCTTCGCCCGGAACGCGCTCTGCCGCGAGCTGCTGCAGTCCGTGGCCGCCACGCTCGCCGACGCGGCCGAGCTCGCGGCGCAACCGCCCAGCGCCGGGAAGCTGCGGACGCAGAGCGCCATCGACGCGCTGGCCGGCAGGCTGGACGTCATCCTCCGGGACTGCTCGCTGCTCGTCCGGACCGGCGTGCTCTCCGACGCCTCCTCGGCCGTCCCGACGACGAACCAGCAGGCGGACGTGCGGGAGCTGCTGGCGCGGCTGCAGATCGGGCACGGCGACGCCAAGAGCCGGGCGGTGGACGGGATCCTCGACGCTCTGGACAGGGACGAGAGGAGCGTCGTCTCCGCTCTTGGCCGCGCCAACGTCGCCGCGCTGGTGCAGCTGCTCACGGCGCCGGCGCCCGCCGTGCGGGAGAAGGCCGCCGCGGTGGTGTGCCGGCTCGCAGAGTCGGGGAGCTGCGAGGGGGTGCTCGTGGCGGAGGGCGCGCTGCCGCCGCTCATCCGCCTCGCCGAGTCCGGCCTCGTCGGCCGCGAGAAGGCCGTGCTCACGCTGCAGCGCCTCTCCGCGTCCCCCGACGCCGCCCGCACCGTCGCAGGCCACGGCGGCGCGCGCATGCTCGTAGAGATCTGCCGGACGGCGGGTGACTCCGTCTCCCAGTCCGCTGCCGCGGGCGCGCTCAGGAACCTCTCTGCCGTGCCGGAGGCGCACCACGCGCTGGCTGACGAAGGGATCGTCCGCGTCATGGTCGGTCTGCTGGACTCCGGCGCCGTGCTCACGGGCGCCAAGGAGCACGCCGCCGAGTGCCTACGGAACCTTACGTCGGACAACGGCAGCGACATCTTCCGGCACGCCGTCGCGTCGGACGGCGCGCTGCGCAGCCTGCTCCTCTACCTCGACACGCCGTCGCCACAGGAGTCCGCGGTGATCGCGCTCCGGAACGTGGTGGGAGCGCTGTCCCCCGACACCCTCGTGTCGCTCGGCGTGCTCCCGCGGCTGGCGCACGCGCTCTGGGCCGGCACCACCAGCGCGCAGCTTGCGGCAGCTGAGGCGATATGCAAGATCTCCGGCATCGGCGGCGGCAGGGACATGAAGCGGCTCGTCGGCGAGCACGGCTGCGTGCCGCTGCTGGTTCGGATGCTGGACGCCAAGTCGTCCGGCGCGCGCGAGGTGGCCGCGCAGGCGTTGGTGAGCCTGGTGGCGCACCCTGCGAACGCGCGGGAGGTTCGGAGGGACGAGAGGAGCGTGCCGAGCCTGGTGCAGCTGCTGGACCCGAGCCCGGCGAACACGGCGAAAAAGTACGCCATAGCGTGCCTGCTGGCGCTGTCGTCGGCGAAGCGGTGCAAGAGGCTGATGATCTCGCACGGCGCCATCGGGTACCTGAAGAAGCTCACCGACATGGAGGTCGCCGGCGCCCGGAATCTGCTCGAGCGGCTGGAGGAGCGAGGCAAGCTCAGGAGCATCTTCAGTAAAAACTGAGCAAGTGCTTTGCACTGTTGACACGGAGCTCAATGCCACTAGTACATTGTTACTCTTGGTTTGCCGTAACCCGTATAAAAATTACCACCAGTTTGTAACGTCGGTTTGTGCAGGTGTTTATGTTACTCACTCTAGCTGAATTTATTTTGCTGTAAAGTTTGGACAGTTCAGGAGCTTGTGACATCTTAATACAGTAGTTTTCAACATTCAGTAAGTAAGTTAATAAAGATGGTATAATAAGGTTTTATATCGAGCTTGCCATGTCAATAAAGATGCTCCTGGTTTTTCCCCAAGGAATTTCCTTTAACTTCCTACCCCCCGAACTACTTTCACGATCTATGATGCAATAGTCTGCAGTCCTTGGCCCTGGTTGCCGTTATTCGGTTCTGAAGTTCGGCATCGAAGATACAGCAGTATTTTCGATTTTGTTATTCAGCCATTATGAATTTCCGATAATCCGCCCACTTTCACGAGCGCTTCGTCTGCCATTTTTTAGCACGCATCAATGGCGTCATCAGAGTACAGCATCATCAGAGTGCAAACGCATCAATGCAGTTTTCGTGGTGATCCCGGTCGTAGCCGGCGTCTTGGTCCCTTGGATGTCAATGGGAAATGATGAGATTGTTGTCTTAGATTAGTGCGATAGTGTGAGCACGATGGGGGAAACAAACAAACTCCGCCTGCACGCGTGCGCCCCGGTGGTCTCTCAAGTCCCTCTCAGGTGAGGTGATCCCTCCACTCAACTCGTGATCTCTCGACATGATTAGCCACTCAAGACCCAGTTTGCACAATCGATCATCGATCGGTTGGTCAGGCGTTGCCTTTAATTTAGGCCGAGGAGAACAATTTAGCGCTACAAAGCACTCCTACAAAGTGCATGCTTTGTGCTCTCTTTGGCGGCGTGGTTAAGCTTGCATGACGAACGATCGATCCACTGTGCGCCCGCAAAAAGGCGCCAATATCTTTGCAGCTAATTTACGCGCGCATCTGCAAAGTGGACGGGAACAACCGATCGAACAAGGCGGCTACTTCTGTTGGCATAAATAAGAACCAGACACGAACACATGATTGGCCGTTCCCCGCAAAAAAAAAAAAAAGAACACATGATTGGCCGTTGCTATCACTATTCATTCATAAACGTCGTACAGTGTGGAAAGTATAAGGAACATACAGACAGTCGACACCATCATTCTATACCGCTACATGCTCATAATTTATAGTCTCGGATTCCATGCTCAAGTAAGTACAGCTTGCTTGCTCAAGTACGTGAAGGCTGTGTCTGGACTAGGACGGCATCGTTCCTCACGCCTTGACTTTGGCCGGAGGAGCTCGAGATGGAAGTTGCTGCACAGAAACAGAGCAACAAGCAGAGTAAGAAGATTTCAGAGCCGCCACAACATCAATTCGTCAGACGGAAGGTGGTCGAGAATAAGTTGTGAGTTTACCTGATAGCAGGAGATGAGCGAGGTGACGAAGCCGAAGGCGCCGGTGACCCTGGGAGTGACCTTCCCGGGGGCCAGCTGGAGAAGCCCCACGGCGACCACCACGTCCATCCCAGCCTTCACCAGCGCCAGGAGCCGGTCGTCTGACTGCTTCATCTTGGCCAGGTACTGCTCGTCCTGCAACCACACATGACACCGCGAAATGCTGATTGGAATAAGCTCTGATGAAGCCAGGTGCAACCCATGGATCGATCGTAGATGATCAGTCAGTGTAGCTGATATGAAGTACCTCGTATTTGTCGGCACCCCTGAGCTCCCTCGAGAGCTTCCTCATCGCTTTCGATAGCCTCTTGAGCTCACCAAGCTGTGCAAAAAAAAGGGTCAGTTGTTCACATAAACGATCAGTTAATCGTGTGGGCTCTTTTTCAAATATAAAAGAGTAAAGCTACTCATGGGTAATCTACAAGAAATAGAAATTAAGCATATACTGTACACCCATGAAACTGTGCATACCTCAACTAAGCTCGCACAGACTGAGGAGGCCATCCAGCAGTAGAGGGATAGCCTGGCGATCCGGTCCGTGCGCTCCTTATTCTGCCAGCAACAAACACAAAATCATGTTCAGAGATTGTTAAAAACCTACACACAATTGTCATGCATACAAAAACATACACGATAAAAGTACAAGCATGTTGGCAACCTGGTAGATCCCTGATCTTCCTGCCCACACGAACTGGTCCAGGAACAGGAACGTTGAGAGGAGCGCATTCTTGGACTGCACTTGCGGAAACCAGTGGTTTTAATAAACAGTTGGGAAGATTTTCTTGTTGATGTGAAATCGCAGCTAGTGAAATACTCAGATACCTTCCCGAGCAAGACCAGTATGAGAGGGGTCCCTTTGGCAGCCGGGGTGATGAGACCATGGAGATCATTCACCCACTGCAAATGCGAAATTCAGACGAACTCGTCAGTAACCAGCTCGACTGCATGAACTGGGCAAGCACACGACATGACTCGTGTTCTATGTCAACAAACAGAATACTTAGTAACCTTGAAGAGCCGGAAGACTTTGCGAGCCAAGGTGGTGGACTTGTCGACGTTCTGCGCAGTGCCTGGCTGCCCGTTGCTTATGAACTTGGAGCCGTACTGTATCGCCCTACAGATCTTGTCCCTTGCCTCCGCCTTGTTCAGGTACAGAACGACGAGACCCAGCTCTGCTCGCGTGGCCTCCAACGAGCCCATCTTGCCTTAATCTGAACTAAGACCATCCACTATGTATATGAAAAGCGAACCAAACCAGCTGTGGAACCGAATCAACACATAGTAGGGCATCGAACCAACACTTCCGACAAGAGAAGCGAACCAACTTCAGGGTTCGATTCCTAGCTGAATCATCGCTACAGTTCGTGGGACCTACAGGTTTGGATGTACTGCATGCTATGCAAAGGAGCTGAAACAAAATAGTTATTTATTCTGGTGTAGGTCCTACCAAAAACAGTAAAGCGATGCCTCACAGTGCAGCAAAACCTGACCGGTTCCTAACTCTGACTCATTTTTCTTTGAACCGCATCCACATAGTGGATGGTCTAAGCAAGACGAGTACCACAAAATTCAGATAACCAAAGCCACGGACAGTAGTAACTTAAAGTCTTGTACTCTCCACAGCCTTTTCTCGAGAATGGAAGTGTAAATTTATCGAGAAGAAAGATAGAAACAAGAAAAAAACGAAGTAAGCTACAGGCATAGACCGGGCCGGTTCTTAATCAAGTAGCCAATCTAGTGCATATATAAGCTGACCAGCCGAATCATCACTAATAGAATCTTGAGATGACTAGAACAAATTAAGATGCAGGGAAGTGCGCGTAATTACCTTGGCAATGGTGGAGCAGGGATAAAGGGGAGTGCTAGCTGGAGCAAGTGAAGAAGGGGAGGGGCTGCTTTCTCCGGCTGCTTCTGCTATTTCACCATTCGATTTTTGTGTGGATTGAGAAGAGATGAGCCGTGGAGGGACACGGGGGAGCCTCACTCCACTCTCCGCTCATCAGAGACGGGTTTGGACTTTAGCCCTCCAGCGCGCGTGGCCACACAAAGCAATGAGTGCATTTTTTCTTCTTCTTTTTTTGATAAATCACGCTGCAGTCGGTCTATTAAATTTAGGCGGAAAGAATTACAAAGAGAGCCACATGTGTCCAGAATGAGCTATATACACTCGCGTGTGTCCAACAAGTTGTGTTGCTGATGCAAACTAGTTCAAATAATTTTGGTTTGTATCGTACATTTGACCTTACTACTACCGTATCTATGCGAGTCTCACAAGATGAAGAAATAATTCAAGAAAATCAATTAGAACCGCTGGTGAAGTTTCAAGCACGCAACCTCGAGCTTCACCATGCATCAAAATGCATGGAAGACTGACTTAAGTCTCTTGTTCCATGCTTTCAGACCCTGCCATGGAAGACTGACTTCAACAGCACCATGCATTAGTAAAGAGATAGGCAGAGATGCAAACATAATCATGTTTATGTTCAACAACCTTCCTCCTAAGGAGTACATCAGCACATATCCAAGAGATTCCATATCATCCCTCCGTTTTTTTTTCTATGGAGAAGTAGAAAACTAAATTATGATATCTAAACCGACAAATGCATGAAAGGTAAGAGGAGTTTAGTACTGGAATTTCTATGTAGGTAAAAACTTGTGACCACGATCGGATGGGCTAACAACCTCAATGACACAAGAATTATACAGGTTCAGTCCCCGGGATCGTCCCAGTAAAATACCCTACTCCTGTTTGGATTGATTGTATTCCAACATGTGAGGCGCTCAAGGTACAAGATGAAACCGGCTGGCGGTTCAGCCAGCTGGGTGTATGGTGGGTTCTCCAGTGGAGAATGTGTATAGCGTGTGTGATGTGTGTGTGTGAAAAAACTCTCTCTCTCTCTCTCTCTCGTAGAGAGGGGTACACTTATATAGGGTGCATTAGTATTTGTTGATTCTTTATGAAACACATGTTTATTAGACTACATAGTGTTTTTGATTTTGCAGTTTTGAGATCCTCACCAAATCACCAAGAAATTGTTGAAGTAATTTTCATTATTTTAGAAAATCAATGAAAACCGGAACATTTTCTAAAAATTTGAGCAATTACCTTCTATTAAGTATTTTGTGCATCTAGCATCACTGAAATTTTGAGTGGTTACCTTCTACAAATTAAATATTTGTCATCTTACCTGTTAAAATGAAACTCGTTACTTAGCTTCAAATTCATGGATATGAGCATGGATAGCCTGTGAGTGTTTAAAAAGAACCAATCCACACTGCAAGGCTTGAAGAAAAAATAATATTTTTAAGGTAGTGAGATGTTTTTCCAAATTAGTAAAATTTGGTCAAAGTAAAAGACACAATATGAACCAACCGAGATAAATCACAGGTAGGAGCACAACTATAAAGTATGTAACCAGCAATAAGCATAAAATAAAACATCCATGTCTTCGAATAAAATAGTGAACTATTGCATCTATTAATTCCACAGAACACCTACAGTGAGAGGAGCATCAGAGGTGAATGTCATGATTAAACGAGGAGAGCCTCCATTGCTATAAATTTTGGGTTTATGCAACTCAAAACTAATGAAAGATAGTAAAAAAGCTGGAACTTGCTCTAAAAAAAGTCAGATCAAAATCCCGCTCTTGTAATTTTGTAGATTTTCTACAGTAGGCACATAAAATCTGTTTCCGGACAGCAACGAACTTTCTAACAATTAGAGCCTACTCTTGGCACAAAACGAAAATAAAAGGATAAAACGGAGTTTCTACAGAATTAACAACTACCAAGACTTAAAAACAAAATAAAACTGAAAGCAAAGAGAACATGGGTTGCCTCCCATAAGCGTTTTTTATTTAATGTCTTTTAGTTAGGCATAGTGATTTTAATGATGCTCATACAAGAAGAAGAACTGAAACACAAAAGAGCATCAAGAAGCATATATAAAACATATTTAAATCTAACCCACTTCCTGCACGTGCATAGGAATCTTGTAAGAAAACAAATCATTGAATCATAAAGCTACTAGCGTAAGAAGACAAAGCAAGTGCAATTTCAAAATTTTCAAAATAAAAAGAGGAAACTTAATATTATTGAGATATTTAGAACCATGTCTCCCTCCCTCATAATAACTTTCAGTAGCATCTTGAATAAACTCCACAATATAACCATCACATAAGTCATTATTTTCATGATCCACAATCATAAATGTATTATTACTCTCCATATAAGTATAGTCATTTTCATTAGTAATAGTGGGAGTAAAACTATCATAGCCATTATTGTAATAATCATATATAGGAGGCATATCATAATCACGATAAATTTTCTTCTCAATAGTAGGTGGACTAAAAATACCATATTCATCATTATAATCATCATAAGTAGGATGCATATTATCATCGTGGTAAATTTTCTCCTCCAAGTTAGGGGACTAAAAAGATCATTTTCATCAAAACCGACTTCCCCAAGTTTAGAGTTTTCCATGTCAGTAGCAATGCAAATAAAGTTCCATAGGTTTTTAAATTTTTTCTTCAAACACTTCATGTCATAATTCAAGATAAATCTTATAAAGCTCTCTCATATTTTTGTTGTTTTATGCCATAAGCCTTAGTAGCGAGAAACGAAAAGATAAAATTGCAAGATCTAAAGAAGATACCTTCAATCACTAAACTCCTCGACAACGGCGCCAGAAAAGAGCTTAGTTGCCAGAGGATGTTAGTGCCGTTTACCTCACCTCCCCGGCAACGGCTCCAGAAAAGAGCTTGATGTCTACTACATTCTTCTACTCTTGTAGACTTTGTTGGGCCTCCAAGTGCAGAAGTTTGTATGTAGGACAACAGCAAATTTCACTTAATTGAATGACCAAAGGTTTATCGAACACAGGGAGGTGTAGGTTGAATGTATCCCTTTCAAGCAACCCTGCAATTAAGATACAAGAAGTCTCTTGTGTCCCCAACACACCTAATACAATTTTCAGTTGTATGGTGCACTAATTCGGCGAAGAGATGGTAAAAGCCAAGTAATATGGATGGTAAAAGGTGGTTTTTATAATCTGAAATAAAAATTGCAGCAAGGTAACAAGTAACACAACTGAAATTAAACGGTATATCATTGCTTAGAAACAAGGCCTAGGGATCATACTTTCACTAAAGGTAACTCTCAACTTTGTTAATATATTTTAATCACATGATATTTCATCCGAAAGCACTCACTGTAATTGTTACTCCGAATTTTCTCCGAGGGATCAAAGTAGGATGAGATTGCGTAGGGCTACAAAATCACACCTTAAATTCCGTCTTCCAAATCTAGGGACACACCACGCTGTCACTTTGAGTGTCCAAAGATAGTACTAAACAAACACCACAACATATCTCTTGAATAGTACCTTTCTAATACATCCACGGTACCTGCATTGTCACCTTGACACCGTGGAGATCATAGTAAATAAAAGCATCAAGAAACCTCATGATTCCATTATTGGATCCAACATATAAGAACAAGTTCATGATCATATCCCTCTAATCTATTATCCATAGAGTCACACACGACACCTGCACTGTCACTGTGACACCGGGATCACAATGGTGACTCCGAAAATTATACTAGATACCATAAATTAAGCAACATCATATCCATTAAAGGGGAGAAAACATCATATGATCAATCTATATTGACAAAGCTCATGATCACAATCTAGGCCGGCAATGGGTCGGGTATTGGGCGGGTCGACCTATTCCAGACCCATGCCCATATAACAAATGGGCAAGGGTCTCTGCCCATGACCCTGCCCATGGGTCAGATCTCATACCCATGCCCGTACCCGTCGGGTCACCAGACCCAATGGGCGACCCATCGGGTCTGTAGGCAGCTCATCAATATATAATATTATAGCATTTCAAACAGCAAAATAGGCAGAAACAACAAATAGCAAAATAAGCACAAACAGCAGAATGGTCACAAATTCAGTACATCAAATACAAATAGTCTGATTGACACAAACACAGATAACAAATAGTAAATTACATGGGCTGTGGTCATGTTTACTATGAGACCCCACATGTGAGGTAATCGGGTTACCCATCGGGTCGCCCATGGGTACACAGGTCTGCCCATACCCTACCCACGACTAATCGGGTCGCCCACGGGCGAGACCCATGGGCGAACATAGCGACCCATACCCTGCCCATTAGGGTCGGGTGCCCATGGGCGGACGTGCCCATGGGCGGAATTGCCGGCTTGAATCTAGATTACACCATGGGAGAGAGAGATAACCGCATAGCTATAGGTACGAGCCCTCAGCCCCGATGAGGGACTACTCCCGCATCATCATGGGAGGCAGCAACGTCGATGAAGATGGCTCCAAAGTTGAATCCCCGTCCCAGCATGGTGCCAGAACAGGAACTTATGTCCCCCTAATTAGGGTTTTGATGGTGGCGGAGCTCGGAATCGTATTTGGAAATATCTTCTGGGATTTAGGGTTTTTTCATCACGACAAATATATAGTCTGAAGGGCATCGTGAGGCGGTGCCCGAGGCAAGGAGGCGGGTTGAGGGCGCGGCCCCCCTCTAGACGCGCCTGGAGGCCGCCTGGGCCCTGTGGGCCTCCTCTCAACTTGTCCTTCTGGCTCCCGTAGCTTTCTGGTGAATTAGAATTTCTATATTTTTTCAGTTTTTTCTGAGCACTTTAATTTTTGGGCCTTTTTTGCAATGCACAAACAAAATAAATAGAAACTGACACTGCACACTGAGTTAATAGGTTAGTCCAATAAATGATATAAAAACTTCATAAAAACATGTAGCAATGATATAAAAAAGCATCACACAATAAAAAATTATAGATATGTTTGAGACGTATCAGTACACGCAAAGAACCCTTGTCGGAAGTTGCTATAAATCCTATGTGAGTATATCCGGTACAATGGAAACTCCACCTCATCAATTAATAATGGTTTCATTGCCCACCACATTGTCAGTTCATAGTTACAGGAAAATAAGAATTCAATTCAGTGGCGATGATAACTTGATATAGATAGTTACAATAATTTGATAATAATAACTCAAATGGACATGAGCAAGAATGAACTTGCCTTGTTACCGCTGGATAGTGCAATTCAAGGCTTCGACTAGTATTTGACTCTCCGTTTCTGAAATCAGCATGAGAGTACAATAAGGAGACATGTTTCAAGATTGCAAGATGCTATTATGCATAGGTACACAATACTTGAATGATTAATTGAAACTCACTTTAATTTCAGTATTTAGTTAATTAGGAAAATCATAATTAATGATTTATTTAATTAAACCACTTATTTTTAATTGAGTTGGTAATATCTCAAATATTTCGCTTAATTGACCAAATTTACAACTTGGGTTAGCTATGTTATGTGGTCGCATCTACAACTTGGGCTAGCTATGTTATGCGCCTCCCCCGATGTCAGTTGTTGACTTTTACAACTTGGGTTTCCAGGGGGAGGCGTAGAGGCGCTGCAGCACACGGCCACGTCAACGAATAGCCTATGGGTGGCAGACGGTCAGGGTTAGCTATGTTATGTAGTCGCATTTCTGCCTTTGCATGGGAGTTCTCGTGTCGTTAGGTGCCACCTTGCATAGTGGCTCCATCTTTTATGACCTTGTGACAGTGGAAGAACTCCGTTAATTATTTGATTTGGTAAAACATATATTGAATCTAATCCCGTGGTCTTGGGAGACAGATTGCTTCCGTTATGAGCGAAGGAGTTTTCGTTCCACGCACTTGGATCAAAATACATGTGTGTGATAGCTCTGTACAAGAGAGATAGCTTCGGTTCCTGTTCTGGATATCACTCGGGATGGGAAGTGGTCTAGATTATCAAGTGAAAATAACTTCTGGATGGGGCATGTCCCTTCGGATGTTACTGCTATTGTTGAAACTGTAATTGTAAACTATTATTATGCTGATATATAAAGCTCTTTTTTCCCTAACAAAAATACACGTGTTTGATGTTTTAAGCCTATTTTTTTACTATTTTTTTTCAAAGGTCTTCACAGTTCTATAGGTTCCAAATGCCTTCGACGCCATAGATACTTGATACGTCTCAAACGTATCTATAATTTCTGATGTTCCATATTGATATTATACCAATTGTTACATGTTTTATATACACTTCATAGCATTTTTATGCATTTTTTGGGACTAACCTATTAACAAGATGCCACAGTGCTAGTTCTTGTTTTCTGCTGTTTTTGTATTTCAGAAAAGCTAGTCTGGAAATATTCCCGGAATTGGACGAAACTTGGACATAACCTCCTATTTTTCCAACACGTACACGGAGTCCAAAGGAGAGACGGAGGGAGCCACGAGGCAGCCACACCATGGGGCCGCGCGGGCCCCCCTGCCGCGCCGTGGGGTGGTGTGGGCCCCACGGGCGTCTCCAGCCGCCGCCCTTTCGCCTATATAATCCTCCCGACGCGAAAACCCTAAATACCCGAGCCATTATCCACGAAAAGTTCCAGAGACGCCGCCGCCGTCAACCCTAGATCGGGAGGGTTCAGAAGCTCCTCCTGGCACCCTGCCGGAGAGGGGAATCATCACCGGAGGGCTCTACATCACCATGCTTGCCTCCGGAGTGATGCGTGAGTAGTTCATCCTTGGACTACGGGTCCATAGCAGTAGCTAGATGGTTGTCTCTCCACTTTATGCTATCATGTTTAGATCTTGTGAGCTGCCTATCATGATCAAGATCATCTTATTGTAATGCTACATGTTGTGTTTGCTGGGATCCGATGAATATTGAATACTATGTCAAGTTGATTATCAATCTATCTTATATGTTATTTATGATCTTGCATGCTTTCCGTTACTAGTAGATGTTTTGGCCAAGTAGATGCTTGTAACTCCAAGAGTGAGTATTTATGCTAGATAGTGGGTTCATGCCTCCGGTAATCTGGGAGAGTGACAATAACTTCTAAGATTGTGGATGTGCTGTTGCCACTAGGGATAAAATAACCGATGCTTAGCTTAAGGGTGCGCCGTTAGGTCTAATGCATTTGTTTACATTACGCACATTACTTAATGCGATTATCTGTTGCTTGCAACTTAATACCAACAGGGAACTCGGATGACAACCTGGAGGTGGATTATTAGTCATAGACGCTGTTGGATAACGGTCTATGTATTTTGTCGTAATGCCCAAATGAATATCATAGTAATCATCATGTCATATATATGCATTGTCATGCGCTCAATATTTTGTCAATTGGCTAGCTGTAATTTGTTCACCCAGCATGTTAGTTATCTTTTATGGAGAGACACCACTATTGAACTGTGGACCCCGGTCCATTCTTTTACACTGATAATACAACCAACTGCAAACATTGTTCCTTTTCATTCTCTGCAATTTACTACTGTTTTCCACACCATACGTTTAATCCTTTGTTTTCAGCAAGCCGGTGAGATTGACAACCTCACTGTTTCGTTGGGGCAAAGTAGTTTGATTGTGTTGTGTGCAGATTCCACGTTGGTGATCGTAAACGGCGCCACCAACAACCTTCAGAAGTGATTTCTTGCTCCTACTGGTCGATTAAACCTTGGTTTCATACTGAGGGAAACTGCTGCTACACTGCTTCATACCTTCCTCTTGGGGTCTCCCAACGAACGTGCGATCCACGTCATCAAGCAACTTTTTCTGGCGCCGTTGCCGGGGAGCAAGAGGATTTCTGCAAGGGGAGTTTCACGCTTCCAATCTCTTTACTTTGTTATTGTCTTGCTTAGTTTATTTTTATCTAGTCTTGTTTGCTTTATTTATCAAAAACACAAAAAAATTAGTTACTTTTATTTTCGAGTTGTTATCTTTCTGTTTTGTTTTAATTTTGCTAAAATGAGTACCCCTGAGAACACTAAGTTGTGTGATTTCACTAGCACGAACAATAATGATTTCATTAGTACACCTATTGCTCCACCTGCTTCTAACACAGAATTCTATGAAATTAAACCTGCACTTTTAAATCTTGTTATGAAAGAGCAATTCTCTGGTGTTAGTACTGATGATGCTGCTGCTCACCTGAATAATTTTGTTGAACTTTGTGAGATGCAATAGTATAAGGAAGTAGATGGTGATATTATTAAACTGAAACTTTTTCCTTTCTCTTTGAGAGGATGTGCTAAAGAATGGTTGCTATCTTTGACTAGAAATATTATTGATTCATGGACTAAATGCAAATATGCTTTCATAGGAAAATATTATCCTCCTGCTAAAATCATATCTTTGAGAAGTAGCATTATGAATTTCAAACAATTTGATAATGAGCATGTTGCTCAAGCTTGGGAAAGAATGAAATCATTGGTAAAGAATTGTCCCACCCATGGACTGACTGCTTGGATGATCATCCAAACCTTTTATGCAGGATTAAATTTTTCTTCAAGAAACCTATTGGATTCGGCCTCTGGGGGTACCTTTATGTCCATCACTTTGGGTGCTGCAACAAAGCTTCTTTGGAAAAATGCATGTTGATCCAAATAATGTTCCTTTAGCTTCTTTGGTTGCTCAAGAAGAGCATGTTGATGTGAACTTCATTAAAAATAATAACTTCAACAACAATGCTTATAGGAATAATTTTGGTAATAACAATTATAAGCCCTATCCTTTTAATAGTGGCAATGGTTATGTTAATTCTTATGGTAATTCCTACAACAATAATAAGAGTGTACCCTCTGATCTTGAAGTCATGCTTAAGGATTTTATTAGTACACAAACTGCTTTCAATAAATCTGTTGAGGAAAAGTTTGGGAAAATTGATGTTCTTGCCTCTAAAGTTGATAGTCTTGCTCTTGATGTTGATTTGTTAAAAATTAAAACTATGCCTCATGATGTTAAAGAGAGCAAAACTCTCAATGCTATACAAGTTAAAATTGATAATAATGTGAGGATGTTAGCTGATTTACATGCTAGGTGGGCAAGAGAGGATGAAATTGCTAAAAAGAATAGTATTGCTAGAGTTTATACTATTACTACTACTGAAAATGCTATAAACTCAAGTGTTAACAAACCTCCTACTATCAATGGTAAAGTAATTGGTGTTGGCAATGTCTCTACTTCTGTTGCAAAACGTTTAAAATTGCCTGAAAACACTGAAACTGTTCCTGATAAAAGTGCTGAAATTTTTCGAGATGTGGGAGACAATGGTCCCATTACTTTTGATAATAATGATTTTGATTTTGATGGTTGCAATATTTCTGAAGTAATTAAGTTCTTGCAAAAGCTAGCTAGAAGTCCTAATGCTAGTGCTATAAACATGGCTTTTACTAAACATATTACTAATGCTCTCATGCAAGTTAGGGAAGAGAAATTAAAACATGAAGCTTCTATCCCTAGGAAGTTAGAAGATGGTTGGGAGCCCATCATTAAAATGAAGGTGAATGATTTTGATTGCAATGCTTTATGTGATCTTGGTGCTAGTATTTCTGTTATGCCTAAGAAACTCTATGATATGCTTGATTTAGCACCTTTGGAACACTGTTATTTGGATGTTCACCTTGCTGATAATACTATAAAGAAACCTTTGGGGAGAGTTGATGATGTTTTTATAATGGTTAACAATAACCTTGTCCCCGTTGATTTTGTTGTTTTGGATATTGAATGCAATGCTTCTTGTCCTATTGTTTTGGGAAGACCTTTTCTTAGAACTGTTGGTGCTATTATTGATATGAGAGAGGGGAATATTAAATATCAATTCCCACTCAAGAAAGGTATGGAACACTTCCCTAGAAAGAAGATGAAGTTACCTTTTGATTCTATTGTTAGAGCAAATTATTCTGTTGATGCTTCATCACTTGGAAACACTTGATTCTTACTTTCTGCGCCTAGCTGAAAGGCGTTAAAGAAAAGCGCTTATGGGAGACAACCCATTATTTTATTTCTGCAATTTTTCTTTTTTTTGAGTCAAGGAGTTGTTTACTTCTGTAACAATTCCTTTGTATCTTTATTTTATCGCATTGTTGTGCCAAGTATTGCCTCTAATAGGAAGATGATGCTAGATTTGGATTTCTGCGCAGGAACAGATTTCTGCTGTTCACCGTTTTAATTCTGTAAAATCACAGAAAAATTATTTAAATCTGCAAATTTTTGTGCGTGATCCTCAGATATGTACGCATCTTTCGTTAGTTTAAAGTTTTTCGATCTGAGCAACGTAAGTGCCTCGAAAAAATTCGTCTTTACGGACTGTTCTGTTTAGACAGATTCTGTCTTTTATTTTTCGCATTCTCTCTTTTACTAGTGTTGAGTGGAATTCTTTTTTAGGGTGAAGAGCTTCACATAACATCAGTGGCAGTAGTAATGTTAAAAGTAACGGTCATGTTTGTGTCCTTATAGAACATGTGAGTTTTTGATTGTGCACTAACCCTCTAATGAGAATTACTTGAGTTTGGTGTGGCGGAAGTTTTCAAGGGTCAAGAGAGAAGGATGATATAATGTGATCAAGAAGAGTGAAGAGCTTAAGCTTGGGGATGCTCCCATGGATCACCCCAGCATATTTCAAGAAGACTCAAGCGTCTAAGCTTGGGGATGCCCAAGGCATCCCCTTCTTCATCAGCAACTTATCAGGTCATCTCTAGTGAAACTATATTTTAATTCTTTCACATCATATGTGCTTTACTTGGAGCGTCTGTGTGCTTTTATTTTCAGTATTTTATTTTTCTTATGGTCAACTTGATTGGACCCAGCATTCTTGATTGGGAGAGAGACACGCTCCGCTTTTTCATATGAATACTCCTATTCTTCACTTATACTTGTTGAGTATTCTTATCTAGCTATTGCTATGCTTTTAGCTCCTGTTTTGCATGCATCTCTTATTCAGAGCTGTTAGTTCTTTTAAAGAAAGTACTCTCTTGCTTCACTTATAATTGTTTGGAGAGTTTATGTTGAAATAAATTGATTGGTGTTTGGTTGGAACAGAAAATGTTGCATGTGGTAGATGGTATAATGGAAAAAGCTTACATATTCTTGTAGATCACTGTATTGGATAATTTGATACTTGTCAATTGTTTTGAGTTATCAAGTAGTTCATGTTTAAGCTTTTGTATCATGTAGTTAAAACCTATTAATGAAGAACTACCGTAAAGCTCGTTGAAATTTGGTTTGCATGATTGGTATCTCTAAGGTCTAGATATTTTCTAGTAAAAGGGTTTGGTTAACAAGGAAGACAGTGTAGAGTCTTATAATGCTTGCAATATGTTTTCATATAAGTCTTGCTGTGTCGGTTGATATCCTGTGTTTGCTTCAAATAACCTTGCTAGCCTAAACTCTGTACTGAGAGGGAATGCTTCTCGTGCATCCAAAACCTTGAGCCAAAATCCATGCCATCTGTGTCCACCATAACTACCTATATGTGGTATTTCCTTGCCATTCCAAGTAAATTTTTCATGTGCTACCTTTAAACTATTCAAAATTATTACTCCTATTTTGTGTCAATGTTTACCAAGCTCATGAGGACGGGGTGGATGTCTTTATGTCAACTGTCAAACAGACTTTACCACCGGACTAGCGGCATATACATCCGCTTATCCATTAATTTTGCAAAAAGAGCTGGCAAATGGGGTGCCCAGTCCCAATTAATTACAACTTTAACCGCTTAATTCTCTTCACATTTTTGCCCTGATTTATCAGTCAAGCAATGACAAACAGTGAAATATCTGCATGTGTAAACAAAAGAGAAAGAGGGATGATCTGCCTTGCTGGTAGAAATAACGTCCTTCATGGGAGCCGCTCTTAAAAGTCTGGTTGGCAGGGGTCATATTGTACTTTCCATTTTCTGATTCGTTGACAATTAACAAACACCTCCAAAACTTATTTTTACTCTCTATATGATTTCAAAAACTTAAAAAGCTCTAGCACATGATTTAATCCCTGCTTCCCTCTGCGAAGGGCCTTTCTTTTACTTTTATGTTGAGTCAGTTTTCCTACTTCTTTCTATCTTAGAAGCAAACACTAGTGTCAACTTTGGTGCAACAATTTTTATATGCTTGTATATTGCACTTATTATATTGCTTTGTGTTGACAAATATCCATGAGATATATATGTTGAAAGTTGAAAGCAATTGCTGAAGCTTAAATCTTCCTTTGTGTTGGTTAAATACCTTTTACTTAGAATCTATTGCTTTATGAGTTAACTCTTATGCAAAACTCTTTGATGCTTGTCTCGAAAGTACTATTCATGAAAAGTTTTTGCTTATATGATTCAGTTGTTTGCTCATTATCTACTTGCTAGCAAACTATAGACCATTGACCTGGATCACTTCATTCATAACATGTGCTTTACAATACTATTTGATCAAGATTATGATTGTAGCATGTCACCTCAGAAATTATTTTGTTTTTATCGTTTTACCTACTCGAGGACGAGTAGAACTAAGCTTGGGGATGCTTGATACGTCTCAAACGTATCTATAATTTCTGATGTTCCATGTTGATATTATACCAATTGTTACATGTTTTATATACACTTCATAGCATTTTTATGCATTTTCTGGGACTAACCTATTAACAAGATGCCACAGTGCCAGTTCCTGTTTTCTGCTGTTTTTGTATTCCAGAAAAGCTAGTCTGGAAATATTCTCGGAATTGGACGAAACTTGGACAGAACCTCCTATTTTTCCAACACGTACACGGAGTCCAAAGGAGAGACGGAGGGGAGCCACGAGGCAGCCACACCATGGGGCCGCGCGGGCCCCCCTGGGGTGGTGTGGGCCCCACGGCGTCTCCAGCCGCCGCCCTTTCGCCTATTTATTCTCCCGACGCGAAAACCCTAAATACCCGAGCCATTATCCACGAAAAGTTCCAGAGACGCCGCCGCCGTCAACCCTAGCTCGGGAGGGTTCAGAAGCTCTTCCCGGCACCCTGCCGGAGAGGGGAATCATCACCGGAGGGCTCTACATCACCATGCCTGCCTCCGGAGTGATGCGTGAGTAGTTCATCCTTGGACTACGGGTCCATGGCAGTAGCTAGATGGTTGTCTCTCCACTTTATGCTATCATGTTTAGATCTTGTGAGCTGCCTATCATGATCAAGATCATCTTATTGTAATGCTACATGTTGTGTTTGCTGGGATCCGATGAATATTGAATACTATGTCAAGTTGATTATCAATCTATCTTATATGTTATTTATGATCTTGCATGCTTTCCGTTACTAGTAGATGCTTTGGCCAAGTAGATGCTTGTAACTCCAAGAGTGAGTATTTATGCTAGATAGTGGGTTCATGCCTCCGGTAATCTGGGAGAGTGACAATAACTTCTAAGATTGTGGATGTGCTGTTGCCACTAGGGATAAAATAACCGATGCTTAGCTTAAGGGTGCGCCGTTAGGTCTAATGCATTTGTTTACATTACGCACATTACTTAATGCATTATCCGTTGCTTGCAACTTAATACCAACGGGGAACTCGGATGACAACCTGGCGGTGGATTATTAGTCATAGACGCTGTTGGATAACGGTCTATGTATTTTGTCGTAATGCCCACATGAATATCATAGTAATCATCATGTCATATATATGCATTGTCATGCGCTCAATATTTTGTCAATTGCCCAGCTGTAATTTGTTCACCCAGCATGTTAGTTATCTTTTATGGAGAGACACCACTAGTGAACTGTGGACCCCGGTCCATTCTTTTACACTGATAATACAACCAACTGCAAACATTGTTCCTTTTCATTCTCTGCAATTTACTACTGTTTTCCACACCATACGTTTAATCCTTTGTTTTCAGCAAGCCGGTGAGATTGACAACCTCACTGTTTCGTTGGGGCAAAGTAGTTTGATTGTGTTGTGTGCAGATTCCACTTGGTGATCGTAAACGCGCCACCAACAACCTTCAGAAGTGATTTCTTGCTCCTACTGGTCGATTAAACCTTGGTTTCATACTGAGAGAAACTGCTGCTACACTGCTTCATACATTCCTCTTGGGGTCTCCCAACGAACGTGCGATCCACGTCATCAATCCTCCACGTTCACCGGAGAACCAGCAAGCTCGAGGCCGTGAGGAGTAAATGCCATGTCGTCACTCTCGAGAATCAAGATCCATAAGCAACCTAACCATGTGAGAAGTAATGCTATTCTACGCCTAAGCACGGTGGTATGGTGTTACGTCCATGGAGAAAAAGGTCTTCGCCCGC
Source organism: Poa pratensis (assembly GCA_947311845.1). Classification (NCBI taxonomy): domain Eukaryota; kingdom Viridiplantae; phylum Streptophyta; class Magnoliopsida; order Poales; family Poaceae; genus Poa; species Poa pratensis. Next base: position 879,674 of record CAMZMU010000066.1, read on the forward strand.
CGGTGCCGTAGTCGAAGCAGTAGATCTTGGTCCATGATCTAGTTCCCGCCGCTACCAGTGCCGCCCTCGCCCTCGCCGTTGCTGTAGCCTCCCAATATCTAAGCCGCCGCCCTGCTGTGGCTCAAATCTAAATCGTCCGCGTCACCGTCGCTGACTCACTGCCGCCTCCCTTGGTGCTGAAATAATGGAGTTTTGCCCTCCCGCTCGAGGTGACCGAGTAAAAGAGGTGGTGAGCATAGCTTTGTCACCAGACACCGGACCCAATTTTCGTCTCCCGCTATCTAAATGTCTGCATCCCCGCGCAAGGCCGCGTACGCCGTCCCCTCGATTTAGCTCTCGCAGACCTGACTGTGTTCCCGCAGGCATGGCTGCGGGTGCTTTATTGTTCGTGCGGGCTCAAGCCAAGTCGTCACCCGAGCAATCAAACGGTACATTTTTCCGTCCACATGGACTGTCCGGAGGCAATGTGACAAACCAAACACGCCCTTGGTCTGCAGAGTGTTCAGGATGTTAAAAATGCCTCGATTGTCCTAGAATCTGCTATTAAGCGCAAGAACCAGCGCTTGTCTTGCCTCTGGTGATATTAAAAGATCCAAGAGAATTGTTTCCACTTTGATATTGTGAAAATAGGAAGAGAGAGCAAGAAAGCATCTCATGTTCTGTCTGCTGTAGCTAGATTATCATGTGAAAATATCTTCTGGATGGGGCATGTCCGATGTTACTGACTGGTATTGTTGAGACTGAAATTATAAACTCGTATTATGCTGATATATAAAGCTCTCTTTTCCCTAAAAATACACGTGTGTGATGTTTTAACTCATTTTTAAAATTTTCAAAGGTCTTCACTGTTATATAGGTTCCAAATGCCTTCGACGCCATAGATCCGCTGATACGTTTCAAACGTATCTGTAATTTTTGATGTTCCATGTTTGTTTTATAACATTGCCACATGTGTTTATTATATTTTTATATCATTTTGGCACATTTTACTGGACTAACCTAATAACCCAGTGCCCAGTGCCAGTTTCTGTTTATTATGTCTCTGCATTGCAGAAAAAGTCCAAAATTCAAAGTGCTCAGAAAAATCCGAAAAAATTACAGAAATTCTTTTTCGCCAGTAGACACTCGGAGTCAGAACGACAAGTCCGGGGAGGCCCACAGCCTCCAGACGCCCCCCCCCCACGCGTGGTCAGGAGGGGGGTGGCGGCTGGGTGCCACCTGGACGCCTCGTCCACCGCCTTACGTCGCCTCTTCGCAGCCTCCCTGACCTAAAACTCACGGAGGCCGAAGGATTTCTCCAGAAACACATCCGTGCTCCGCCGCCACCAAAGCCCCTAATTCGGGGGTCAGAAGTTCCTGTTCCGGCACATCACTGGCTCAATAATCATAAACAAACCTAATAAATTACATATATGACGGTATCAATCCATCAAATTGATCAAGTCATGCCTACCAAACATGCCAGTATATATAACACCCAATCATTTTTCGCACCAATGCAATTTTTAGTAATGGTTGCTGCAACTTGCCGGTCAATAAAACCATGTGCGAAGGAGTTTTCGTTCCACAGACTTGGATCAAAATACACGTGTGTGATAGCTCTGTACAAGAGAAGATAGCTTCGGTTCCTGTTCTGGATATCACTCGGAATGGGAAGTGGTCTACATTATCAAGTGAAAATAACTTCTGGATGGGGCATGTCCCTTCGGATGTTACTGCTATTGTTGAAATTGTAATTGTAAACTATTATTATGCTGATATATAAAGCTCTTTTTTCCCTAACAAAAATACACGTGTTTGATGTTTAAGCCTATTTTTTTATTTTTTCAAAGGTCTTGACTGTTCTATAGGTTCCAAATGCCTTCGACGCCATAGATCCTCCACGCTCACCGGAGAACCAGCGAGCTCGAGGCCGCGAGGAGTAACTAACATGTCATTCTCGAGAATCCGAGGGTGGGGGAGAGATGAAGAGACGTTGGGGTCCTCGATGTGCAGTGGGTGAGGGTAAAAAATGACCTCCACGGAGTCGTGCTTGTCGCCGATCTGGCCTCCATGGAGTCACGGTATCTTCGGCATGGCCTCCACAACGTCGAGGACATCGTCCATCTGGCCTCCACAGAGTCACGGTCATCGTTTATCTCTCCTCCACATGGTATCCGGTCATCGTCGATATAACCTTAACTGACGAAGATCCCCTTGATGATGAAACATGTGACTCATTAACGTGGCTTTTTGAGACTTTTGTAGCTACACATAATGGGAGGCAACCTAGAACTATTTATATGGATCAATACGCAGCAATGGGAAATTTATAGGGAAAGACTTCACGGAATCACATCATGGATTGTGAACCTTTCATATAATGCAAAATGTTATCTCCATTGAAGGGTGAATAAATATATGATTGAGAAGATGAAGATGCAAATGAATATGAAGATGAGGAGCACTCTCATATTCTCATTGATTTTAGTGAATGTATGTATGGCTACAAGGACAAAGTAGAATTTCAAAAAGCATTTGACAACATCTTTATCTAATAATAAAAGCGTTAAGACTTCCGCGGTTAAAATTGCCACCAAAGTTGACAAAAATTACCCACCATACCACCCATAAGTCATACCGGTTTATATTTATTTCCTTTCCTGTACGTTGTCATCCGCGATTGCATTTCCACCATCTAGCCGTCATGTTGTAGTTGGATCAGAGTTCATGTTCTTCCTGAGCGTATTCCCAATCATGTTGCTCTGATCAACTATATATAATATACATCTTCGTCCCTGCACGTACATCCGACACTGATGACGACGCAGTCCGACACACGCACCTGCCCCGTCCTCGACGGGCACAATCACGTGGCGACAACACGCAGCAGCACGCTGCTGTGAGAAAAGCGTCAGCGCCCACGACATGGACGGAGGGGCGAGACTGTGGTCGTGGGGGACGACGCGGGTTCTGCCGCCAGCAGGAAGGGCTTCTCCAAGCTTAACGAGTACCCAAAGATAGAGAGGAACGACTACAGAAGGACCGAGACATGGGTTGGAGATCGACGTAAAGACAACGGACAACTGGAGGCAGAGAAGACGAGCACGGCGTCGACGCTAGAGGCATGAGAGGATGCAAAAAAATCAGGGTAGAGGAGATCCTGATGAGGTGATTTAATAGAGGCCAACGGGATGAGCTGGGATAGAGCACGGTGGCCATATTTGGTGGAATCAGATGACGGCGAGGATAATTTAGGAGGACGAATTTGGTGCACACAGTCCACGGATGGAAAAACATATTGGTTTGTAAAATCTTTCGTGCCTCGGCGAACTACTTTCATATTGATATATTTTTGAGCGGGCTCAAGCTCTACGGAAACGGAAGGAGCAATATGGGTCGGCGAACTATTTTCAGGCTCGCGTCCCCTCAAGGGAGGCGCGGGTGGGCCGGCCCATCAGGTGTTTTTTCTTTCTTTTATCTCTGTTTTTTCATTTTTGTGTTTATGTTTATGTTTTTCTTTTTTTTGGTTTTCATTTTCTTTATTTTGTTATTCTTTTGAAAATAATCAACTTCAAAAAAGTTCAAATTAAAATTTTGTTCATATTAGTTCATCGTTTTTCTTTTTGTAAATGTTCGAATTCAAAATTGTTCAAATATATTTTTTGTTCCTATTTCAAAATTTTCAACTTCGAAAATTCTCCATACATGAAAAAAAATTAAATATCGAAAATTGTTCATATTCAAAAAAATTAATTTAATTTTTCAGATTTTAAAATTCTCAGAAGGTTCAAATTTGAATTTTGTTCAGAATTTAAAGATGTTAAAAGATTTAAAAACTAGAAACCCCTCGCGCGTTGCAGCGGGTATCTCTTAAAAAATTAATAAAACACATGAAACCTAAAGTTGACTAAAGAAATTGCAAGACTTAGTTAATCATGACAGTCAAGAGGCAAATTTTTTTAAACATTGAATGTATGTGTGGTTTATAATTTAAAAATTGTTATGATTTAGGTGTGTATGTGATTGATATAGATAAGATTATATCAACGGGTTGAAGAAACTTATGTTGTGGATGGCTTGCATGAAGGTGAAAATGCACATTGCCACATAATATTTCATAAACTTTTGAGTGAATACATATAGAAGAGCCCATAATTTTGAATAATAGCTATATGATTTTCATCATTGAAAATAATTGGCAAAAGTTCATGGGCAAAACTAAATCTGGTGTTCTACTTGCACATGATTTACTTGTGTAACTACATAGCGACATGTGATCTTATCATTCAAACATCAAAAAAAATATGTGGACAATTTGATGGGATAACAAAGATGATGTGGATTCTTGCATGTAGAGATAGAAAATCATTAATAAATGTTAGTGGGATGACATAGACACTTGATTGGCTGAAAGATCAAGTGATGTGGATAGCTTGCATGTGGAGATAGAAAAATATTAATTACACTTAGTGGGGTTTTGCTTTATAAGAAGTATAGATATTCAGCTTTAAAAAATAAAAAAATAAAAAGGACCTTTTTTATTGAAGCGGCGCATGAAGCGTTTCAGGCGACTGTACGCGCCCGTGTCGGTGGATCCTATTCAACGCTCGACGCACAGATTAGCAGGGAAACGCGCATCCAACTGCAACGCTAGTATCTAGGTGGACCGGCCCACATAGCTTTTGCTCACTGGTTATAGGAACGTTCTGGAACCTTCCAATGGTTTGTTTTTGTTTTTCTGTGGTTTTTTGTTTCTTTTTCTTTTTCTTGTTCATTTTTCTGTTTCATTTTTCCGGTTTTTAAAAAAGTTCAGATTTTAAATTGTTCAAATTTTTAAATGTTCAGATGTTGAAATTTTCAAATTCATGAACCATTTTTTCAAATTCATGAACATTTTCGTGACCTTTTTTAGATTTACGAACCAAATTTTCAAATTCATTAACAATTTTTAAGATTTGAAAAACGTTTATATTTTAAAATATGTTCATGTTTTGAAAATATTTAGATCGAAAAAGCCATATTTTTTGAAGTTCATGAACCATTTTCAAATTCATGAATAGTTTTTTTTTCAAATTCATGAACATTTTTCGTGGAATTTTTAAAATTCATGACATTTTAAATTCACGAACCATTTTTCATATTTGAAAAATCTTAAAATTTAAAAATATTCAGATTTAAAAAACTGGAGCTACTCGTAGCTACTAAAGCGTGGAAGCTAGCTAGCTTATAGTCGAGATACAGAAGGAATCAAGTGTACATGAAATTTCGTTAGCATGGAATCAATAAAGAGTACAGCAAGCGCACATGGGCCAAGCCCAAACACGAACACCACACAGAGTGGGGGTGGGGGGGTGCACCACGTACGCTCCGTAAATTCCCTAAAAAAATGTATGCTCCGTAACGGGTGCTAGAGGCGCGGAGTAGGAGCTCCCACCCGCGTCGCATGAAGGCGATGTACAAGAGCTTTCTGAGGTCAGCGTTGATCGGTGCACGACAACGAGCTGTCTTGCGCGAAGAGCTGGATGGGCGTGGCTGCTGGGCTCGGCTGGCTGGTTGGGCTATACTCGAGGAAATAGAGGGAGTTGATCCGGCTACTTTGGGCCAAACAGGTAACACTGGAACTTTTTTCTTTCAAATCAACGTATCATGTATCTGAATTATTGAATCTCAAAAAGAAAATGTATCTAAAATATTTTTTGCTAGAAAAATGTATCTGAATTATCATTTTTTGCTAAAAAAATGTTGGATGTTCAAAACTCAACAGAAAATAGTGGAATTTTCATAGGGGGTACCTGGTTCGATGCGACATCACAATAAAATATTCCCAACACTTTTTAGTATAAAAATTTCATACAAAACACAAATCCAATTCTGTGTTTAACAAAAGTTAATCTCAAAATAAGTAAGACATGGAATGCGCATTCTACGATTAACTTGAGTACACCTTTTATCTTGTATGACCATGACAATTGTCCCATTGCACGACACGTACACGTTTGCTAGTGAGACGTAAAGCGCATAAAAAACTTGGTTAGATAGTATCTACAAGCTCAAAGAAAAAATGGAGTGAATGCTATGTGAGAGTTGTGTCCTGCTTAGGAGTGAGAAGTACATAACTTAGTGGGAGCTCTAACAGTTCACTGAAAAACCATTTGAAATCAGGTTTTCATATTATCCGGTTCTTGATGCATTTTTTGACAGGACGGTGGAAATAAAAAAGAATAAATGAATTGCAATCTGAATATGATGCAAGGAAGAAGTTCCCAAGAATTTCCAAGAAACCCAGTAAACTCCGAGCCCCCGCTGGCCCGCTCGCATCTCGTCGGATTGGGCTTGGCTGCCATGGCCTCCTCGCTCGTCCCGCGCCCCCGCCTCGGCCCGCGACCCTCCTCCTCCGCCGCCGCAGCATCCCCTCGTCGCTCCCGCCTCGCGGTGGGCGTCGGCGTGCGGTGCCGGGCGCAGACGGGGGGCATGGACGCGCACTACATGCGGCGGTGCGTCGAGCTGGCCCGGAAGGCGGCCGGCCACACCAGCCCTAACCCCATGGTCGGCTGCGTCCTCGTCCGCAACGGCCAAGTCGTCGGCGAGGGATTCCACCCCAAAGCCGGCGAGCCACACGCCGAGGTACACACTTCTCACAGTGATGTGTCTTTTTTCTATGTTCGTTCTATAAGACTGGGAGAGATTTGTTGGTTGAATTTCATTTCTAGCCTAAGATTTGGACAAATGTGACATCAGTGGAACCTTGATATATGCAGCATTAACAGAGTATATGACAGGACTTCCCCTAATCTTCATATGATGACTAGGCATCATACTAGTTCCCAAATATTCATATGACCCCTAGTTTCTAGTAGTAATCTTGTATTAGTTGATATAATAAAAAACATTATGTCATAAATTGGTCACTACTTCCAGTACATCCAAAACCCAAAACATTTACTCTAATTGAAACTTTAGAGAAGTTCCAATACACCACTGCACTGTATCAGGATCCTCATTCAATTCAATTGGATCAAACAAAACCTTCAAACATTCAAGTTGTTCACAACACACAGAGTTCATCTAAATCTGACACCACCCAATCTTACTATAGGAAAAGGTTATTTCATCAAGTTTGGGGAATTGGACTGCAAGTGGTTACTTATTCACCCATGCATCTCCCGGAAGTATGAAACTTCAGTTGTAGCCATTTCTGAAGAGTATGCAGTGTTTTTCAGTCAAGCACAACGACAACAATATTGTCTCAGCTTCTGCTACTATGAAGGAACAGTGACTAGTGCAACTGTAGTAGAAGGATATTAGCTATAGGCAAGAACACATATCTGTTGTGCTTGCTTGGAACTTAAGACACTAAAGTATAATGGTTCTGATAATATCATAGGCTTGTACTAGCAAAGGATGATATGTTGTTACTGTGTGGCTATGTGCAGGTATTTGCTCTAAGAGATGCAGGGGATTTAGCAGAGAATGCAACGGCTTATGTTAGTTTGGAGCCCTGCAACCATTATGGGAGGACTCCTCCCTGCACTGAAGCGCTCATCAAAGCCAAAGTTAAGGAGGTTGTGGTAGGGATGACTGACCCAAATCCTATTGTGGCGTCCAAAGGGATCGAAAAACTACAAAACGCAGGGATAGATGTGAGGGTTGGCGTCGAGGAAGCATTATGCGTCAGATTAAATGAGGCTTACATCCATCGTATGCTTACTGGGAAAGCCTTTGCAAATTTGAGGTAAATATCAAACTACAAGTATTTTGCTCGAGTTCTAGATTGTCCTAATATCATCAGTACACGCATTTTTGCCATTCCATAAATACAGTGCAATGGTGTAGCTATCCTTTGAAGTATAAGGTGGATGGATTGTTATTTCATATGTGGTCTGGTAATATGTAGAGTGCTCATTCCTTCAGCTATTTTAGTGTAGTAATGCTTCAGCTAATCTAGTGTAGTAATGCTCATATTTTGCACCATTGCACAACATGTTCTCTACTCCTTTTCGTTTTAATACAACATTCTATGCTGGTTGTGATGTTTATTTGTTACATTGACACCAGAACTACACTATCGATGAATGGAATCGTCATCAACCAAATCGGGAGCGGAGCTGATCAACCAGGAGGATACTACTCGCAGCTAGCGAAAGAATACGACGGAGTTATAATTTCGAGCGAGATGGCCAAGACGACTGCCTTTCCTATATCACGTGAAGACGGTGCAAAGCAACCTCTCTATATCATCATCGCACGGGGCGAAGGTTCCGAATTACACATCCCATTTCTCGATGAAGAGTCCGCGTTGAACACCATAGTTATGGCCGATACTTCCATTAACGTGGAGCCATCGGGTGTCAGTGTTTCGGTCCTCGATGAGATGAACCTAGAATCTGTCCTACGGCTTCTCGCGGACCGAGGGCTATGCAGCGTGCTGGTCGATTTCCGAGACGTGGGAGGCGGCCTGGCGTCGCTTCTGAACAATTTTCAGGAGGACAAGCTGGTGCAGAAGGTCGTTGTGGAGCTCTCCCCTGTGTGGATGGTCAGGCCAGGGCCGAGCGACCTGGCGTTTGGTGGCAGGCAGCCGTTTCCGCTCAAGAATGTGGAGCACAAGGAGGTGAATGGAGTTTTTCTGCTCGAGGGCTATCTGTAGCTTCATCTTTTCTGTCTGAGGATTTGTGGCCTCCTTGTGTATAAACGCTAAAAATCATGTAAATTTGTTGAGCTGAACCTGTAGTCATGCAGAGCTGAATCAATGCCATGAGTTCATTTCTTCAGTGGCATAGGAACTTGCAAGGAAAATCTGCAGTCAAGGAGCGTGCGCACATGGCGGCGCACGTGGCCGGCGCGGCGGCTGTCGCCTGCCCGGCACGACAAAACCCCATCACATCGCTCCCACTCCTCTGCACTCTGCTCTCCATGGCGTCAGAGTGCGAGTCCGACGACATCACGGCGCAGCACGGGCACCTGCGCCCCGACGGCACGGAACCGCTGGCGCGCATCGCGGTGGACTACACCCCGGACGCCTGCCACCACGCGCGGGCCTCCGGCGAGATCCACGTCACCTACGACCACCGCGGCGGCGCGCGCTGGCGTTCCCGGCGCCGCTTTCTCCCGGGCGGCGCGGTGGCGGCCGCCGTCCACGCCCCGGCCGGTGACACGGCCGGGCTCAACTACAACCTGTACCTCTCGTCCCTGGAGGGGTCCCCGGACATGGACGAGATCGACTTCGAGTTCCTGGGCGGCGACAAGCGCGCCGTGCAGACCAACTTCTACGTGGCGGGCGGCGGCGGGAGGGAGGTTGTCCACGAGCTCCCGTTCGACTCCTCCGACGGGTTCCACCACTACGCCGTCGCCTGGGGAGCCGCGGCCATCGAGTGGCGCGTCGACGGGGAGGTGGTCCGCAGGGAGGAGCGGCGCGAGGGGCAGCCATGGCCGGAGAAGCCCATGTTCCTGTACGCCTCTGTGTGGGACGCGAGTGGGATTGATGAGGGGCGGTGGACCGGCACCTACCATGGCCGCGACGCGCCCTACGTCTGCAGCTACAGAGATGTCAGGGTGCCCGTCGCGCTGTCAGTCGAAGACGAGGATGAAGATGAAGGATGTGAAGATGATGCGAATGCCGGAGATGCGCCTGACGCAGCCGCCGCCACCTGCAGCGCTGCTGCTGTGGAGGAGGTGGTGGATGCTGCCGGAGCTGGTGAAGACTAGAGATCTTGGTGTTTTTTGTCGGTGATCGGCGCAACGAGCCGTGTTTGGTCACCGTTGTCGTTGTGGTTTGGTTCCAAGTGCTGCAACGGATGAAAATCAGGAAATAATTTGTGAAACGAAGTTTTGCCTTCTTGGTTTCCATGTTTAGTTGAATGTGATGTTTCAGCGTCAATGTAATCCCCACTTCATATACAGTCCCCACCTGGTAGCTTGTTCAATGAAATGATTTTTTCAGAAGAATTAGAGGTGCTGAGCTAAGTATGATTTATAATTAGTGTTCTATTCAGCATCACCTGTCATCCGTCATCCGGATGATAAAAATTAGGAGACGTGAGTCTCGCATTTCTGCACAAGATTGAAGTCAACTCATGCAGGCCACAACCAACCAAACTGGTAGTATAACAGAGTGAAGTTCAGAGAAAGGAAACACAGAGATGTGAGTTCAGAACTTGGCATAACTGGGCCTCGTATCTGAAAAATGCCCAGGACAATCTGTTTGTCTACACTTGGCCCATCAGGCCCTCTTTTTCTTTTATTTTTTTTAGCAAACTATCACTCTGCGGTCTCTGCCAGTCAGTCGGTCACTCCCGTGAAATTTCACAAATTTAACCCTTTTGGCAAAGTTTAACGAAAAATAACCCTTTTTCAAAACTATTTCCAAATCTAACCCTTTTTTGTAGCGCCCAACGGCGGGGAGCTACACTCTCATGTGTAGCGCCGCCCGGCGTGGAGCTACACGTCTGCCAGCGTGGCATTCTGGGACCCGCATGCTTTATGTGTAGCGTCGTGGTAGATGGAGCTACACATCAGGGTGTAGCGCCCTATCCGATGGAGCTACACTTTTAGGATTTTGATAGCCGAAAGTCAGAGAGGATGCTGGCAACAAAAACTCAAAAATTCACCAAGTCAATGTGTAGCTCCGCATGACGGGTGCTATACTTCATATTGTAGCTCCACGTCGTGTGGCGCTATACCCCTGAGAACTGATAAATCGTTAGGACGCAGGGTGGCTGGGCGCCCAGGCCATTCATTCGTATCCGACTCACTTGTCTCTTCCACTCCCTCCTCCTACTCAACCCCCTCACAAATCACTTAAGTTTGGTCCGATTTGGCTCCAGAATTTCGGCTCCCTGCGTGGAGAGAGGTAATCTCCCAGCTAATTAGCCTCCTAGTAACAGGCGAAAATGGTGTGTGATCGGAGCACAACCGATTGATCCGAAGAAGAGATTTCCGAATGAATGAGAGATTATAAGTAGAAAATACGAATGTGCTAAGCCTATTTAATGATGATGGTGCACATGACATCGCAACGACCAATTATAAAGGATCTAATCAGTGATCAATCATTTGGAAAACCCAATTAGTTTCGATTACTCTTATTATTTGGAAAACCCCTCGAGACAAGAACATTTTGCGCATTAGTCAGTGAAAAGTTCGTTGACTTCATACTTTTTTCTACTCTGTGATGAGTAGTAAATGGTACTCTGTGATGAGTAGTTAAAAGTTATCTAATTTTCCCTAGCTAGGCAATCTAGCTCTTTCATTGGTTCAAGCAGCTGCTGAATGCAGAGGTTGAGCATATGCCTGTCTGCCTTGTGCCCTTCATCCTCGACCTCGGAGGTTGAGCAATCGAGCTCATCCATGTCGATGGATTAAATGACCTACGCTCTCTGTCTCCAGAAAATTTACATGCTCGGAGCAGGAGCAGCATGCATGCAAACAGGCTATCGACCGCTGGCGGCACGCACGCACGCATGGCGCAAGTCTCTCTGATTAGGGTTAAGCTAGGAGAGCGATGTGTTGGAGGATGAGCTTCATAACAATGATATTGGTGACGTGGAGACAAATTGTAGGCATAAGGACATGTACCATGACATCCTTATAACCGATGCTATGCATCGGTCTTGGATGACGACGGTCTGGAAGAAGATGTGAGAGATTACCTCTCTCCACACAGGGGAGCCGAAATTCTGGAGCCAAATCGGACCAAACTTAAGTGATTTGTGAGGGGGTTGAGTAGGAGGAGAGGAGGAAGATAGAAGTGAGTCGGGTACGAATGAATGGCCTGGGCGTCCAGCCACCCCGCGTCCCAACGAGTTATCAGTTCTCAGGGTATAGCGCCACACGACGTGGAGCTACAATATGAAGTATAGCACCCCGTCATGCGGAGCTACACATTGACTTGGCGAATTTTTGAGTTTTTGTTGCCAGCATCCTCTCTGACTCTCGGCTATCAAAATCCTAAAAGTGTAGCTCCATCGGATAGGGCGCTACACCCTCATGTGTAGCTCCATCTACCACGGCGCTACACATAAGGCATGCGGGTCCCAGAATGCCACGCTGGCAGACGTGTAGCTCCACGCCGGGCGGCGCTACACATGAGAGTGTAGCTCCCCGCCGTTCGGCGCTACAAAAAAGGGTTAGATTTGGAAATAGTTTTGAAAAAGGGTTATTTTTCGTTAAACTTTGCCAAAAGGGTTAAATTTGTGAAATTTCACGTCACTCCCAGCCACGGCGACGGCAGCCAATCGAATTTCGCCGGGCGTCCGTGCTCGGAGGAGAAGACAAGGCGACCGCGATGGCAAACGTGGCGCTGCCCTCAACCTCCACCTCCTCTCTCCTGCGCCGCCGCCCCATATTTCGCCGCGCCGCCTGCCCCGAAAGGCAGCCTCCAAGCTCTCCGTCGGTGAGTTTGTCCGCCTCAACCTCCGGCTCGCCGCCCAAACTTCCGTCGCACTTATAGATTTTGTACCTCGCCTCTGTACTAACTGTGCCGAAGCTTAGCTTAGTTTCGATGTGCTCCTGCCTGTCTGGATGGTCTTCGGCGATTGGACGAGCACAGGCTAATCCGATGTGAAATGTTGGCCGCAGATATCTGGATTGGTTTTGGTCCGGGCTTAGTGGCGGTCATTGCTTTGCAGTTGCAGTAGCTGTAATTTTGTAGCAGACGCCGAATTGATGGTCATGGCATCGCCGTATCTGTGGATGCAGTTGATGTTATCTGCAACGTGTTTTATGTGTCACTCGAGTACTCGACTCACTCTGTCTGACCTGTTTTCCTCAATTTCGGCAGTGGCGGCGATGGGCGATGACCCGATCAAGGAATGGATCCTCACCGAGGGGAAGGCCACCAAGATTACAGGGACAAGATCCATAGGCGGTGGCTGCATCAATGCTGCTCAGCGCTACAATACCGATGCTGGCTCCTTTTTTGTGAAGACCAACAGGTGTGCTAAAACAAGCTTATGTCTGAAACTCGTCATCTTGTAACACGATGCTAGTGGCTACTCATCATGTCATCGGGTCCAATTTGCATATTATTCCTGTATTCCACCGTTGCTGACGATGGAATGGAAACATTTATATGCCAGGCGCATCGGTCCAGCTATGTTTGAAGGGGAGGCTCTGGGTTTGAAGGCAATGTATGACACCAAGTCAATCCGTGTTCCTTTGCCATACAAGGTGAGTAAAGACTCAGATGCAAGAACCTATTCAAGTTGCATGATGCATAAGACTGTACACGATATTATAACGCGGGTCTACGATACGCTAATGTGCACAAACCATACAAATTCTTTTACATTTTTTAAATATACCAGAACTAGATGTGTATGATGATACTCAGCTGCTTACGCTCTCGTTTTCTTTCCACTGTATTTCTTACTCTGTGACCCCTTGGGTACAGGTTGGATCCTTACCCACTGGCGGCTCTTTTATCATCATGGAGTTTATTCAGTTTGGTCGTTCTAGGGGTGATCAGGTAACTTTGTCCCGAAACCCCTTCCATTCAAAGAAAAAGGTAACCTTGTACCTTACAATGCAAGTTCTCATTTAAATCCTTCATCATAAACAAGTTGTCTGTTGCAGTCAGCTCTGGGAAGGAAGCTCGCTGAAATGCATAAAGCTGCTAAATCTGACAAGGGCTATGGTTTCTATGTTGAAAATACTATTGGAAGGTACTGTTAATCATTTGATATCCACCAGTTATGTGGCTTGGCACTCATGTTTGCTCAGAAGTACTATTTTTCCTTTTTCTAATCCACCAATTTTCGTGGTGTAGCACTCCACAAATTAACACTTGGACCGCTGACTGGATTGAGTTTTACTCAAAGCATAGACTGGGATACCAATTGGAGTTGATATCACAACGGTTTGGAGATTCAGCTATATATGATAAGGGTACTTAGGACAAAGGAATATTATGTGCTCATCATTTCTCTCTTGATTTGATCATTCATTTTAACTAAGAATTGGCGAGTGTGTAATAGTTCATACTATTTTTCATGTAAATTCCTCGCGCAGGTCAGCAGTTGATTGAGAATATACATCCACTTTTCGATGGCGCTGTTATTGAGCCATGTCTGCTTCATGGAGATTTATGGAGTGGAAACATAAGCTCTGATGCTAACGGAGATCCTGTAATACTTGATCCAGCATGCTACTGTACGTAAAAATCACTATTTCTTATCTCCAACTCCAGAATCAACAATTGTTTCTTGCAATCTATTGATTTCCTTTTAAAATTATATTTGAAGGCAAACCCAACGCATGTGGTTTATGATTTTTTTGGATTCTATGAATGTCTTGCACACATGTATTAGAACGCATGAACAGTTGCTGAAGAAACATTATCAATTCTTTTTTACCTGCAGATGGACACAATGAAGCAGAGTTTGGGATGTCATGGTGTGCTGGCTTTGGAGGGGCATTTTATAACTCCTATTTTGAGGTATCCACTTTTCATTTAGTTTCACATATGTTTTCAGCACCAACACATGCAGATGAAGAAAGCTCTTGAGATCGTCTGAAATTCTGAAACCGTTCACCATCTGGGTTACTGTTTCAGAATTGATTTCCTATTATGCAATAAGATATGGCATAACTTGTGAATTTCTCTAATATTTTTTCCTCGAGATGTACTCCTTGAGTTCATACACATGCCCCTGAGTATTTGTCTCTCTCTAATTCTCACATGGTGTGACACGTGGGCCAATTTACTATTGAACTCTGATTCAGGTGATGCCGAAACAACCAGGCTTTGAGAAGAGGAGGGACCTGTATCTCCTCTACCACTACCTGAATCACTACAACCTTTTCGGTTCTGGGTACCGCTCATCAGCTATGTCCATAATCGAAGACTATTTGAGGATGCTGAAGGCTTAGCCACTTCTCTGAAAACAAGGATTAGCCACCCCCTGTTCCTCCTCAAAATGGCACAAAAACAGAACATGAAGCAATGCCAGTATATATGACATGCTGTTTGTATACCTCTTGATATGTTGCAAATCCGTCGCGACTTATGTACGCTTTGTTGTAAAATCTCTTTACCCTTTTCTTAAAGCACTGTAATGACTGAAAGATCCTCTTGTATCTGTAAATATATCTCGCTGATAATGCATTTCATTTTTTTCCTGATTCCTTCGCTTTCATCTTTCCTGTGGTGAACTATTATCACGATACTGTCATCTGGGATCCGGAGAACCGGTCAACCTGATAGTGACCCTCTGACCTAAACTGTCCCCAGTCAACTAGGATAACACTGAGAGGATACATGTCTGGTACTATCTGGGTATTCTTAACAGCCCTGTAATGGCAGCTTCCTTGCCTGCGCACTAAAAACATTTTTAACAACCTAGGACGGTCCAGACGTGGCGCCACGCCATTCGACCCCCGGTGAAAAGACGATCAAAACCTTTGTGCTCCCCAGCTAATCCTAGCAAAGGAACGTATGACAATTCTTTCCAATTTTTCACCACCAAAGGCACCGTCTTCTTGCCTGTTTTTAAACCCTCGCCGTGATCGACTCCTAGTAGTATTACAGCACGTTCATGCTTGCCACTGCACTTCCCTCAGACTCAGTTTTAGCTTGTTTTGAACGTTCCTGTGTGCGTACCAGTTGTGCGGATGGAGCTGGACGGCCAGGACGCGAGTGTGGCATTGACGGGGAGGCAGCCGCGCGCGGACACGCGGCACCCGGTGTACCGGGGCATCAGGTTCCGCGGCGGCAAGTGGGTGTCGGAGATCCGGGAGCCCGGCAAGTCCAGCAGGATCTGGCTCGGCACGTACCGGACAGCAGAGATGGCCGCCGCTGCGTACGACGTCGCCACATTGGCGCTGCGTGGTGCCTAGGCCGCCGGCCCGGCCTTCAACTTCCCCGGCGCGGCGACGTCGCACCCCGCGCCGGCCTCGCGTGCGCCGGACGACATACGAGCTGCCGCCAGCGCTGCGGCTGCAATGGTGGACACTGACGGGCTTCGGCAGCTGACGGAGGCCAACGGCGGCTTGGCAGGGTCGGGCACGGCGAGCTGCAGGGGGGGTGATCAGGGGCGTGTCGTGGACGAGGACGACGTGTTCGAGATGCCGCGGCTGCTGGCCAGCATGGCGGAGGGGCTGATGATGAGCCCGCCGAGGATGAGCACGGTGGCGGCTGAAGAGGCGGGGGACGAGCATGGCATGACCTTGTGGAGCACTCCTGAGTTTTAAGCATATGATCTTGATCCAAGTTTGACCCAAGACCCAATCTGTTGCATTTGAATCATTATAAATAATGCCCTTTAGTAATAATGTGACGATCAAGGCCTAATCTTGATTAACCCTTAGTTAAGTTCAAAACACAAACAATACCTCACTATTTAGTGTTGGCAAACATTTTAAAATAACCCAAACTTTTCCTCTCTGTGTTGTTTTTCTATTTCAGGTTTGAAGAACAGAAGAAAAAGATCAAGTGTACTGTTTAGGAATATATTATTACTCGTAATTTCATCTTTTATTTCTTTTGTAAAAGTCAAATGTATAAAAAAACCTGTAGTAAATACATAAGGACAATGAAATATTCATTTGTGTGAATTCTATTTTTATTGTAATTTTCATGAATTATTTCCTCATGTATAAATTCTTGAGATTATCCGTGTACTAATAAATAATATGGATATTCCACTTATATCGAATTTGGAACCAAAAAATTGAATTTGAATTTGCGTAACTACTCTTTGTGTATATGAATGTTCACAGTTCTAAATTCTGAATTGAGATAAGATACTATGCAAAGGGCATGTCGAAAGTTATCACACCCTCAACAACACTCTATTTCTAAACAATTGATAAGAGCAAAATTTTGATCGCTTTGCCCCCCTTTCAACAAAAAGTTTAAATTACCCTAAATTTCACATGCATGTATGCAAAATGCTGATATCTAACTTCTACCATCACAAAACCTCATCAGCGCTCACGAAGTCCAGATTTAAAAAATGCATGTCACCAATAAGGTATGCAAGAAATGGACGCCCGACACATCAGCAATGGAGAAATAAATTCAAATATAATCAATAGTCGGTCACGGGTGAGAAAATCAATCTGTATGCAAATTCCGACCCAAAAGGGTTGTTTACATGGTCCAATGAATACTCTTCAAACCATAATCCATCCCGTTCCCTTTCTCAAACTCCATCTACTCTCTCTCACATAGTCGCCCCCTCCCTTCTCCCCACCCTACTCTCACTTACGCCGCCCGCTGTCAGCCACCTCCAACAATGAGTTTGTCCACATCAGTGATTGATCTCGGTCAATGTATGGTTTTTCCATCACCAATGAGGGTTTTGACCTGTCACTATCGTGTCGTTCTATACGAGTGGGTTATTTGATATCTGCTCCATGATAACGGAGGCCACATATACAACGATAAAACCCGATGGTGGATTAGCTTATCACACCAGTCGTCAAGCAGAACCTCCACTAGATGACGGAGATCTCCCATCTCACGTTATTTTTGAAGAAAAGAGAAACAAAACTTGAAGAAAAAGCAAAGAATGCTTGGAAAAAAAAGCAAAGGAACAAGATCATAAGGCTTTCTAGCCTTACACGACTTTCAAGTAATCATAAATGAAATAAGGCACTGTTGCACGAAGAGGATGAATCTATTTATACTGACAATGAAGATGATACTGAATAAATTAAGTTCAACTTGAAGAAACCAGTGATGGTGAAGAGATGAGGTTAGTGAAGAGAAAATTAGGAATAAGAGATGGAGGATAGGAGGGGGTGACAAAGAAGAGACGGAGAATGCTACACGGAGATCAAAGCGAGGTGCAGGAACAAGCGCGACCGAAACAATTTGTACTATTAACCAACAATTATAAGTGAAGGTATGCTTTAGCTTGCTTTTTGTTTGTCTGATCTTTACTTTTCATTACAAGAGGTTTATAGTTTTCTGCTACTACTTAGGTGCTTCTGATGCTGGAGCTATGCACAGCTCTACTATTTACGTGTTGCTGGTGTTGGAGCTGGTTAGAAGTTGGTTTTGTGATTTCAAACAAATAGAAACAGGTCACATTTTTGCAAGCTACTGAATACGAAATACAAGTTTCGCGTTGTCCTGACAATTAGTGTTAAATGATAAGTGTTGAAGTTGAGTTCTTCCACTGAGATCTCACTTCTCTTTATCTTAATAACAAAGGTGTATTGTTTCTCCTGGTTATTTCATAATATAGCGAAAACATCGAGTGCTACAGAATTGCCTATTGAACATGTTCTCTACCGATGAATTTCGGACTGGTTTTAGTATATACTGCAAGTCTAGTCTATTACTGCAACTAAGTATGATATCCTTTGAAATATTTCGTGAAAATTTTAGCTAAAATTTAAATATCGAAATCCAAAATATTTTCTGAATTTTCTTAAATTTCGAAATTTTTGGTATGTAACAAAACTATCTATTTCCGACTAAATTTCAATGGCTTTGGCCAGAGCACTTGGACCATGGCGCCAAACAATTTGTGTGCACACGAGAGAGTTGAAAATACACTTCTCATATTTCTATTTGATAGTTTGTCTGTTTAAGAAAAAAAAAATCGTTACAAAAGGTTTAACCATACATTCGAGGCTAGCATAGTACTTTAGAGTATGTGGATCTACCTAATAATTTGGTACATATACATAGAGTTCAAGACTAAAGTTAAGGTGTAACAAATTAGATATTTCTGGAGTGTTTGAAATGCTTATTAGTCAAATACTCATTCGTTCTCCCTTGTTGGTGGTGCTCGTTTCTTCCAATTTATCCTTCCTATTCTTGGTGTTTATTAGTTGGAGATTAGCAACTGCCCACGGAAGTACTATCATCTAGTGACACTTTACTTTTCTCTGACTAGTTCCATGCCAGGAAGAAAGAGAAGGCTATATTTTTTTTAGAGCCTAAAAGCCTCGCAAACCATCTACTTCGGATCATCAACTTCAGCCATCCAAAAATGGTCTTGCAGGACTGGAACACCCGAGCTCCCGCGAGGCTGAGACCCACCCCGCGGCGCCAGCAACTCCGACCATTCCGCCCACCGTCACCACGACGGCCTCCCTGCCTCCTACGGCTCTGCCTCCTCCCCGCTCATCTACCCGCGGGATGTACCGAATGTTTATTTTTTGTATAGAATAACAGGAAAATATTCGGTGGAAACCAACTTTCGGTAGAAAACAGTGAAAACCAAGAAATAATCATGTTTAAAAGTTCTAAAATTTTAACAAAAATGTATTACGTTGAGAACGTAGAGTTCTATAGACATGCAGATTTGCAAGGTGAAAATCGAAATTTTCTAGAAGCTATGAAAATGAAAAATTCAGCAATGAATAGTAGCTGTAAAACTTACTACTCATTGCTAAATTTGTCATTTTATAGGTCCTAAACAATTTCGAGTTTCAACTTACAAATTTACATGCCTATAGAATTCTACCTCGCAACATAATGTATTTTTATGAGATTTTTTAGAAAGTTTCAACATGATTTTCTCATGGTTTTCACCAGTTTACACTGAACATCGGATACCATCTCTAAAACAAGATGAGATCACTCCCGGCTCCGGTTAAGAAGGCCACAAACAGCCACAGCCAGAGTGACAAAGTTTTCAAACAGTCTCTTCCGAAGGGAAGTAACAATGTAACATCGAAAATCAGTTTACCCTTTTCATACACCGCTGTATTGACTGAAAGATCATCTTATATATCTCGCTGATGCCCCATTTGCAAATGTCCTCTAGAGACGACTGAGCACATTGTGCTTACCTGCCCCTTCGCCGTCAACTTCTGGGCTGCCCTTGGGTCGCCACGCGACGTGCTACCTCGCTCCACGATGTTGATCGCTGCCCCTGCCGGCCTCGGCTCCCGCAAGATCGGCAGGCACGCTTCGCCTCCTCTGTTTTTGGCACCTGTGGAAGCACAGGAATGGCGTTGCCTTCAATGGCCTGGCCCCCTCCCTTGCTCTCGCCCAGAAGAACTGCTGCGACGATGCAGTGCTCTGGCGTGCTCGCCTCCCTGTCGATCACCGGGCAGACGTTGATCTGTGGTTGACTTACCTCCTCCCTGACTCCCAGTTCGATTCTGAACTCGCCTGTACAAACTGCTGTGCGTGTGTGCTGTAGTGTGAGTGCGTTTGTAACTCCCTTCACCCCCCCCCCCCCCCCCCCCCCCACATGTTTTCACGCCTCACCCTGGGTTTTCACCCCATCTTTGTTTGATGAAATGATAATTTTCCTGATTCATTTGCTTTCATCTTTTCTGTGGCGGATTATTATGGTGATACTGTCGTCGGGGATCGGAGAACCGGTCAACCTCTGACCAACCTGTCCCCGGTCAACTAGGGATAACACTGACGGGATACATGTCTGGTAGTATCTGGTTATTCTTTCTTTTTTGACAAAGTATTGGTTATTCTTAACAGCCCCGTAAAGGCAGCTTCCTTGCCTGCGCACTAAAGACATTTTTAACAACCTAGGACAGTCCCGACGTGGCGCCACGCCATTCGACCCCGGTGAAAAGATGATCAAAAGTTCAAAACCTTGTGCTCCCCAGCTAATCCCAACCTACACGCGTAGCAAACGGAGCTTGGCTCTGATGGTTGGGTTCCCTGTGGTGGAACCAGCCCACCCAGGTTCAAGTCCTAGACTTGGCATGGGCGTTTGCATTTACCTGGATTTATTCCAGGATTATCCGGCGCTATTCTTTCAGTGGTAGGTGACGTGCCCGTCAACAGCGAGGCGCCTGTGGTGACTTCGTCAACCTCAAGATCTGCCGGCTCAGTCCTTCAGAGGTGCTCATAGGGGTAGGGTGTGCGTGCGTGCGTTCATAGGGGTGAGTGTATGTGCGTATTTGTGAGCGTCTGTGTTGTACTGTGTTCTCAAAAAAAAAAAAAACCTACACGCGTAAGACAATTCTTTCCAAATTTTCACCACCAAAGGCACCGTCCTCTTGCCTGTTATTAAACCGTCGCCGTGATCGACTCCTAGTAGTATTACAGCACGTTCCTGCCTGCCACTGCACTTCCCTCAGACTCAGAGTTTTAGCCTGTTTTGAACGTTCCTGTGTACTCCCTCCGTTCCAAATTAATTGACTTCCATTTGTGCACACATGGATGTATCTAGACATGTTACACGTATAGATACATCCACATGTGGACAAATGGAAGTCAATTAATTTGGAACGGAGGGAGTACGTCCCAATTGTGCGGATGGAGCTGGACGGCCAGGACGCGAGCGTTGCATTGACGGGGAGGCGGGCGCGCGCGGACACGCGACACCCGGTGTACCGGGCATCCGGTTCCGCGGCGGCAAGTGGGTGTCGGAGATCCGGGAGCCCGGCAAGTCCAGCAGGATCTGGCTCGGCACGTACCGGACGCCGGAGATGGCCGCCGCCGCGTACGACGTCGCCGCTTTGGTGCTGCGTGGCTCCGAGGCAGCCGGCCCCGCGCTCAACTTCCCTGGCGCGGCGACGTCGCGCCCGCGCCGGACGACATACGAGCTGCCGCGGCGGCTGCGGCTTCAATGGTGGACACTGCCGAGAGTCGGCAGGTGGCAGGTGATCATGGGCGTGTCATGGACGAGGACGACGTGTTCGAGATGCCGCGGCTGCTGGCGAGCATGGCGGAGGGGCTGATGATGAGCCCGCCGAGGCTGGGCACGGCGACGGCGGAGGAGGCGGCAGAGGACGAGCGTGGCATGAGCTTGTGGGAACACACTCCTGAGTTTTAGTGTGAGCAGCAGTGTACAAACTACGAAACTTGACCCATACGTAGCAATATGGTCTAATCACATTGGTCAATGCTCCTGCTTAATACCGACCGTCAAATATAAAAGAGCTTGTTCGAACTTTTGCTTCAGGGCAGATGGCCAGAAGCAGGCCTCCTGTGTTTCTTGGCGATACGCAAGGTGGTGGCGGCGATTTGGCGGCTTGGATTCAGATGTTTAAGATAGCAGTGTTGCCGAACGTACGTGTGTCAGAGTCGCGACGCACGGCCGCGTCATCGTGCACCGCTGGGAAAAATTCCATTTTAAACCTTAAACTTGTAAAGAAACTTGTAAAGGTCGAGCGTATCGAACCTAAAGTTGAAAGAATTGTCGTTGGCACCCTGAATTATTTAATATTGGTCTAAATTAAATCTTGTACCTGTTTGGAGCTCCGGGAAAGAGAGTATCCGGACCAGAAATACCCATTGTCTCACTTACTAGACGGGCCCACATGTTAGATTTGTCTCCTATCCTAATCCGTCTCTCTCCCATCTAAAAAAAGCATGGAGAGCTGGGTATTGACCCCTCTCGGCGCCCAACCTCCGCCGCCCTCGTTGTGGGCCTGCCTGCACCATGCGCTGGCCGCGGACCTACATCCACCCCGCACCCTCCCCTACACCTTGTGTCGGCGACCGGGCAACCTGCACCTCGTGCGCCTGCATCCGGCGACTCCCTCGACGACCTCAACCACGCGCCTGCGTCCAGCGCTTCCCCGGCGACCACCCCGTTTCTCGCCGTCGAGGTCCCCAGCTCCTCCGCCATTTCCTCCGTCGCCCACCCCAGGGAGTTCACTACATGCCCATTTCTCTCGGTGCATCCTCATCATCTGCGAGTCAGGTTTCCAAGGCCCCGTTGCTACCTTCTTTGGGGCGAGTCCGCGAGGCGTCTGATTGCTTATCTCAGGCGCAATTTGTAGGCATGCTGCAAGTTCCCGGAGGAGCGATATGTAGGCAAAGCGACTTCCCGGGAAGAAGATGAATCTGACATGTGACCAACGTACTCAGCGAAAGTAGCAATTTAGAGTTTTATTTTTGGTCTGAAAAAATGTCCACGGTTCAATTTAGACCGGGATTCAATAGTTCAGGGTGCAGAGGACAGGGATTTTGACTTCGCGGTTCGATCCGCCCGACGTCTATGAGTTAAAGGTTTAAAATGGACTTTTTCCTCCACCGCGGTGGTGTGATCTGGGTGGTCACGTTTATCGGATTAGTAAGTGATGTGGGTTGGTCCCGATTTTCACGGATTTGGGCGGAGGGATCGATGAACACGAAGAACAACGGATGAACTCAAGAACACAAAGAGGGAAAACACTCAAAACAAGGATAAATAGCAAGTAGCAACTCGGCAAGACTCAATTGGTAACAAATCCCCGTGGGCAGCCCCCAATTCTCCTCTCCCAAGCACACCTTACTCTTAGGATTGTTTGTCCGATTGGTCAATCCAATCTAGCCACCACAAGATGGAAGATTAGCAAGTAATCGCAACTACAAGCGGAGCCTTGGTATCCACGAAGGGATCTTCTCCACAAGGGGAGGCCTTGGTTCATCTCCACAAGGGGAGGCCTTGATACATCTCCATAGGAGGAAAGAGACACTTTGAGAAGAAGGAGCAAGACTCTACTTTAGTTCCCAAATCTTAGTCTCACCCTAGATCTGGAGGGGAAGGGTCTATTTATAGTCTAAGTCACGAAGTGGGTGAAAAGGTGGGAGATACAAGGCCACACGGGCCCGTCAAGCGCGCAGGCTGAAAGTCTCAGGCAAACCGGCCTAGGCTGGCGTGGAGGCCGGCTGGATCTGGTGGAAGCCCGGCCCTGAGGCCGGCCCAGGCCGGCCTGGAGGCCGGCTGTCTCGGGCGACTGACCGGCCCTGGGACCGGCCCAGGCCGGCTGGGAGGCCGGCGCTCACGGGAGGCTGCCCGGCCTGTGGCCCGGCCCAGGCCGGCTGGGAGGCCGGCCGTCTCTGGAGGCAGCCCGGCCCTGGGGCCGGTCCAGGCCGGCTGGGAGGCCGGCTGGCCAATCCTCTCCGCCTCTTCTCCTTCGTCTTGCGTCGTCTCTTGGCCATCTTCTTGGGTCTTCTCTTGGTCATCTTCTCCACTCCATTGGGGTCGTCATCAAGGTGGTTCCTGAGTATGCACAAAGTATCGAATGAAGTAGCAACCCATTCAAAGGAGTGTCGAGATCACACATAGATAGGAGTGAATTCACCTTATCATGGAGAGCTTTGACTCTTGCTCTTGTCATTGGGCCACTTGTTGTAGGAGCCGTAGGTTGGGCTACATCATCTCCCCCCCTTGGAAAAGAGTCGTCCTCGACTCTTGGTCATCCTCATCGCTTGATGTTCCAAGGTATGGCGATAGGTCGGCGACGTTGAAGGTGTCATGGACCAAGTGTTTGGAGTTGGAGATGTCGATCTTGTAGGCATTGTCGTTGATGCGCTTGATAACCTTGAAAGGTCCATCTCCACGAGGGTGAAGCTTGGACTTCCTTGCATCCGGAAAGCGATCTTTGCGAAGGTGTAGCCAAACAAGGTCTCCTTCTTCAAATATCATGGCGCGCTTGTGTTTGTTCATCTTCGTAGCATGGTCTTTGTTGTGCTTCTCGAGCGTAGTTCTTGTTTCCTCATGGAGCTTCTTCATGTAAGCGGCTCGCTTGTCGAAGTCCATGTTAACTTGCTCACGGAGTGGAAGTGGTAGCATGTCGAGCGCGGTGTAGGGGTTGGAGCCATAGACGATCTCGAAGGGTGTTCTCTTTGTTGCGCGATGAAGTGCTCGATTGTAGGCGAACTCGGCGTGTGGGATGCACTCTTCCCAATTCTTCAAGTTAGGCTTGATCAACACACGAAGGAGTGTAGATAGGCTTCGGTTCACCACTTCGGTTTGGCCATCGGTTTGAGGGTGGTATGCGGTGGAGAATAGTTGCTTGATTCCCATCTTGGCCATCAAAGTCTTCCAAAAATAGCTCACGAACTTGACGTCACGATCCGACACAATGGTCTTGGCACGCCATGAAGACGGACGATTTCCCTGAAAAACAAAGTAGCAATATGTGAAGCATCGTCGGTCTTGTTGCATGGTATAAAGTGTGCCATTTTAGAGAATCGATCAATGACGACAAAGATGGAATCCTTGTTTGTTTTAGTGCGTGGGAGTCCTAAGACAAAATCCATAGCTATATCGGACCATGGGATGTGGAATAGGCAAAGGTGTATATAACCATGAGAGTTTAGAGTAGACTTAGCTTTGAGACATGTAGAACATCGTCGAACTAGGCGTTCCACATCACGCTTCATTCTGGCCAATAGTAGTTGGTGGCGAGCATGGCGTAGGTCTTGTCGCGGCCAAAGTGACCCATGAGTGTTCCTCCATGAGATTCCTTCAAAAGGACCAAACGAAGCGAAGACTCGGGTATGCATAGTTTGTTAGCCTTAAACAAGAAACCTTGGTGCAAATAGAAATCACCAATTCCTTTGTGCTCCGAACATTGAGCGAAAATGTCTCCAAAGAAAGCATCGGTAGCATACAACTCCTTTATCTCATCCAAACCCAAGACACTAATGTCAAGACGTGTAAGTAGGTTGGCCTTGCGGGATAGAGCATCCGCGACCACATTGTCTTTACCTTTCTTGTATTTGATTACAAAGGTAAAAGACTCAATGAACTCAACCCACTTAGCATGTCTTTTGTTCAAATTTGTTTGACTTTTCAAATATTTCAAGGATTCATGGTCGGAATGAATGACAAATTCCTTAGGACGAAGGTAATGTTGCCACACATCCAAAACACGAACCAAAGCAAATAACTCTTTGTCATAAATGGGGTAATTCAAGCGAGCTCCATCTAGTTTCTCACTATGGTATGCGATGGGTCTACCATTTTGCATAAGCACTCCACCAATGCCCAATCCACTTGCATCGCATTCAATCTCAAATGTCTTAGAGAAATCCGGAAGGGCAAGGAGTGGTGCTTCGGTTAATAACCGTTTGAGCTCATTGAAAGCAAAATCATGTGCATTGCCCCAAATGAAAGGTACATTTTTCTTTGTAAGTTCATGGAGGGGGCAAGCAATTGTGGAAAAATCCTTGATGAAACGGCGGTAAAATCCGGCAAAACCAAGAAAACGTCTCAACTCCTCAAGTGACATCGGAAAAGGCCAAGTCCGAATTGCTTGTATCTTTGCTTCATCACTTCGACTCCATCCGAAGAAACAACAAAACCCAAGAAAACAAGTTTGTTGGTGGCAAAAGTGCACTTAGAAAGATTTGCATAAAGCTTTTCATTGCGAAGAACCAACAAAACTTGAGCAACATGAGAAGTGTGCTCTTCCAAAGATTTGCTATAATAAGGATGTCGTCAAAGTATACCACAACAAATTTCCCAATGAAAGGACGCAAAACATGATTCATGAGACGCATAAAAGTAGAAGGTGCATTGGAAAGACCAAATGGCATGACGAGCCATTCATAAAGACCAAGCTTTGTTTTAAATGCGGTCTTCCATTCATCACCTTCACACATT
Organism: Poa pratensis; assembly: GCA_947311845.1. NCBI lineage: Eukaryota > Viridiplantae > Streptophyta > Magnoliopsida > Poales > Poaceae > Poa > Poa pratensis. The sequence continues at coordinate 905,911 of CAMZMU010000066.1, forward strand.
CTTATTTGATGGTATCCACTTTTAAGATCAATTTTGGAGAATATAGCGGAACCACAAAGCTCATCAAGCATATCATCAAGTCGAGGGATAGGATGGCGATACCGAACGGTGATGGCGTTGATGGGGCGACAATCCATGCAAAGGCGAAGAGTGTTGTCGTGCTTGGGTACCAAGATGACGGGCACGGCGCACGGACTCAAGCTCTCGCGGATATGTCCCATGGCAAGAAGTTCTTGTATTTGCCGCTCGATCTCCTTTGTCTCCTCGGGGTTGGTGCGGTAAGGAGCGCGGTTTGGTAGCGGTGCGCCGGGAACAAGGTCGATGCGGTGCTCGATTCCGCGTAGAGGAGGTAGTCCCGGTGGCACTTCTTGAGGGAAGACATCTTCAAAGTCCTTCAAAAGAGACAACAAAGAAGGAGGAAGGTTTGTGAAAGTGTTAGTCATAGAAACTTCACCCTTGCATATGAGCACATAGTGGAGGGTGGATGGGTTCTCTCTCAACTCCCTCATCTCTCTTTTGGTGGCAAATAGTGTAAGTTTTGTGGGAACTCTCTTTGAAGTGTCACACTCATTTGGCTTGTGGCTCTCACTCACTTTATGGTGGGTCTCTCGCTCACCACTCATCTCACTTGACGAACGATCTTGTTGTGCCCTTGCAATAGTCTTGGCGTTGTCGGCGATGACTTGACTTGGTGTCATGGGACGAAGGACGAAGGTCTTGTCGTTGTTCTTGAAGCTATAGTAATTTGTCCTTCCATCATGCATAGCACCCTTATCAAATTGCCAAGGACGTCCAAGAAGTAAGTGACAAACGGTCATAGGCACAACATCACAATCAACCGTATCTTCATAAGTGAAAGGACAAGGATGTCGCCTAGAGGGGGGGGGTGAATAGGCGATTAAAATTTTTCCAGTTTAGGCTTGATAATTGCGGAATAAAACTATGTGTTTAAATTAACAAGCCAACAACCTAAATAAACTAGGCTCACCTATGTGCACCAACAAATTATGCTAAGCAAGACAAGAAACAAGGTGATAGCAATATAGAATACTTCAAGCACGAAGACTATCACAATGTAAAGTGCATAAGTAAAAAGCTCGGGTATAGAAATAACCGAGGCACGCGGAGACGAGGATGTATTCCCGAGTTCCTCCTTATTAAGGGAGTACGTCTCGTTGGAGAGGTGTGAACCAACACAATGGTTCAACAACCACAAAGGTTTCACCTTCTTCTCCGATGAACCGCACCACAAAGGTTTCGTTCACCTTCCACTATCGGAATCCTTCGAGGCGGAAATCCGGAGCCTTTCAACAACGATCCGGGGCACAACCCACAACGGGATTGGGGGCTCCCGAACAGCTACAAGTGACCACACAAGGGTCTCAACCACCACACGGGCGTCTAGGGTCCAAAGACCCAAGAGTAACAAGTTCACAAGCTTTCAACTTCCACGAATCCTCGTGGAGAGCACAAACCGATGCAACGAAGCAATGGCAAGAGCACAAGGCTCAAATCCTTCACTCTCGAATCCCACCACAAGCAACTAATGCTTATGGGGGGAGAAGAGAGGAAGAACAACAAAGAACACAACAAATGAAACTTCAAGAACTAGATCGAAAGGGTTTCACTCACTTAGAGGAGAAATGGATCGGTGGAAATGTAGATCTAGGTCACCTCCTTCAATCCTCCAAAGATCAACGAGTTTGGGTGGAGGGATTGGGAGTAATCGAAGAAATGAGTTTTCAACAATGGAGGAGAGAGGAAAAACGTACTCAAGTTCTTAGGAAACATTGGGGAAGAAGGGCCCTTAAAAAGGTGCCCGAAAATCTGCCCGTTGGGCTGTTTTTCGGCCCCGGGGCGGTACTACCGGGATTGACACGGTACTACTGGGTCCCCGGTACTACCGGGTCACTACCGGGCCACTACCGGTCAAAACCAGTCGAATCCAGTACCAAAAACACGTTTTATGCGGTAGTACCGGGCCTCATGCGGTACTACCGCACTTTGAAAAAACAGCAGAAACACCATTACCAAAACGGGCACAACTTTCGCATACGAACTCCGTTTTTTATGTTCTTGGGCTCGTTGGAATCACCACAACGAGCTTTACAAGATAATGCAGAGAAACATCATAGTTCAACAAGGGAGGATAAAACCAAATGAGGAAAGTTATAACATCTCTATTAAAGAACAACCGGTAAATCCTCCAACATCAAGAACCCAACAAGTTTTTCATCCGGATTCCGTTTTCTATGATCTTGAGCTTGTTTCGAAGATAATCACAAGCTTTACAAGATCATGCATATACATATCATAGTCCATCATGTGAGTAGGAAACCACAAGAAGAGAGTTTGACTTCTCTTAGAAAAGACAAACCGGTAAAAACCTCCAATATCAAAAACGCCACAAGATATGCATATGAAATCCGTTTTTGATGAACTAGAGCTTGGCATGGAGATGAACACAAGCTCTAAATTCTCACATGGATAAAAGCCAAATAAGAACCAAGAAAGATGATATGCCAAGTATGCAAAGGTTTGAGCTCTCCACAAAGATGCGATCAAGTTACTCACTTGAGAGCCCATCTTGATAGTACACCATCTATCCTATAACCCGGTCTCCCACTAACACCACGAGACCGGTAAAATAGAAACCCTATCAAGATCATATCTTTGCCTTGCGCATTCCACTTGAGCTAGAAGATGACGATCTTGACTCTCTCAAGTTGGAACACCTTTCTTGATTGTGCTTGCTAGCACATGCTTGATGAAGACTTCTCCAAATACTCCCTCATACACCATTATGGGAGAGCCTCGCTTAGCTCCGTCTTCATGTATCCACTTGCACTTTATCTTCTTCTCTTGATATAGATGATGGCTTGGAGATAAACATGAATGTTCACTCAATCTTCTTTTCCAAGCCATGCTTGCAATAAGCTCAACTCTAGATGACCGTTCTTCATATAAACCCATTGGAAAGAACCTTGGTCATCATATAATCTTGTAGAGTCCAACACATGAACTCCAATCTTCTTCATGGACAAGATCTATAAAGATATCTCAATGCAAACATTAGTCCATAAGGATTGTCATTAATTACCAAAACCACGCATGGTGCAACACATGCACTTTCAATCTCCCCCATTTTGGTAATTGATGACAATCCCTTTTCCGAGGGTTGAGGCGCTTGAGGTGTCGATGTAGAGACTCTTGGAGGACCTCGTGTGTTCGCTTGAGGAAGAGCTTGTGAAGGTGTAGGTGTTGACGAAGACGGCTTGTTGGCGAAGAATGCCTTTGTCTTGATGTATTTGAGCTCTTCAAGCACGTGGCGCTCGGCCTTTGAAGCTTGATGTACTAGCTCAACCAAGTTGGCATATGGTTGGAACTCCACAATCTTCTTGATTGGATAGTTGAGTCCATTCATGAAGCGAGCCATGGATTGCTCTTCGTACTCGTTGACATTGGATCTCATCATGGAGATTTCCATCTCCTTATAGTACTCATCAACCGACTTCAACCCTTGCTTTAACTCTTGCAACTTCTTGTATAAGTCTCTAGTGTAATGGCTTGGCACGAAACGCTTGTACATTGTTTCTTTCATTTCAACCCAAGTGTCGATTGGTTGTTGTTGGTTAGCGACGCGTGCATCTTGTAGTTGTTCCCACCACAAGAGGGCATACTCTTCAAACTCCATCGAGGCTAAGGAAACCTTCTTGTTGTCGGAGAAGCGTTGCACGCGGAAGATCTTGTCAACCTTGAGTACCCATGAGAAGTAAGCTTCCGGATCACTTGTGCCGTCGAACTTGGGTATGTCAAAGCGGACGTTGGTCAAGTCATCATAGTCGTCGCGATGGCCACCACGTGGGAATGCACGTCCACGTCTCCTTCGATTGAGTCCATCACCATTGTGTTGGCTTGACTCGTCATCACTTGACTCGGAACGTTGGTGTTGGTGACGATCATGTGGAAGTTCTTGACGAGGACGAGGATCATGTTGAGGAGGTAGCTCTTGTTGATGAACGGGTTGTTCGATATTGTCCGCATTGTCATGATTTTGATGGCGTGGCCTTGGAGGATGACGGGGATGACGTCCTTGTTCATCAAAGTCGTTCGCACCCGGACGCCATTGTCATTCACCAATGGGTCATGACGATCACGTTGTTGCGGTGGTGGTGATGGTATGCGTTCGCGATGTTCAACATTTTGGTGAGGTTGCTCTTGATGTGCATTGGCATTGTTCGCGTGAAGATCATGTGGTTGTTCAACGTTAGGAGGAGGTCGTTCATGGGCGTCGCGCCTTGGGTTATGTTGATGTGCTTGTCGAGGTTCATGACGTCCATGACGTGCTTGTGTCGACCTTGAGGTGCTTCTTGTACGGCTTGAACGTGAAGAAGCTCGTTGTCGCACAAGGTTGTTGAGAGCTTCGGTCACCCGCTCCATAGATGCTTCTTGCGCATGCATGCGGTCGTTGAAGTTGTTCTCTTGAGCTTGAAGACGGCGCTCGTAGCGTCCTAGGTTATCACGATGAAAGTGTCGAAGACCAACAAACTCCGTTTGTGTGACATAGCCATGATCACCGCGAACTCCACCATGGATTTCATCGTCCGAGATTGAGCTTCCGTTTGTACTTCCACTAAATATTTTCTCTAGAACAAGTGAGTTGTGTGGTAAGGCAAACCAAGACAAACTATATCCCAAGTATAATGTAGCTTGAGAGGAGAGAATCCGGTTCTAACACCCAACACACACACTTATAAGGATAGAAAGGTATGAAGTGGCAACGGAAATCAAGCAAACTCGGCGAAAAGCATATTGTCAAAGGTAGAGAAAATCCACAATGATCAAGTTATCAAAGAAACTCCAACCACAAAGTATCAAGAAACACACACAAAAGCGAATTATGGGGTTGGGCGACCAAAGGGCGAGCACTCGAAGATAGACAACCTAACGAAGACGACGTGCTCAAATGTCACCCAACACAAGATGGACGCTAGCTCAATTGCTTTTGGTGGGCAACGGATTTGCACAAGTGATAAACACTCACTCACTTTGGCGGTTTCGGCTTTGTCGCAACCTACAAGAGATGATACTTGGCACCACTTGATTCTTTTGTTTTCTCTTCTCTTTTTTTTTTGATTTTTGACAATGATTCCTTCTCTTTTGCTAGTGCCAAGCTCTCTAACGATACACACTCGCCAATACTTGAAGACAAACACTCAACACGTGTAATGCCTCGCAATATCACCGAGCTAGTCCAATAGGTCAAGTTACGCGAACGGAAGAAGGGTTGACAACGGATTCCGATGACGGGGAAATGTCGAGTCCTTGGTGTCGTCTTTGCTTGGCGTTGATGACGCGTTTCTGTGGAAGCTTGTCGATGTTATAGACGTTGCACACACCGGAAAAGGACTCAAACAACAACGGAGAATTGCCAAAACGAACCGAGGAAAAAGGAGGAACAACAAATTTTCTGGGAAAACCGGCCTGGGGCCGGCCTGGGCCGGCAGGGGGGCCGGTCTCATCGGGTTGGGGTCCGGCCTCTGTCCCGGCCTGGGCCGGCTGTGGGGCCGGTTGAGCCCGGAGCTCGAAATCCGTGAATTTTTGGGCGGAAAAGCGACGCGAAAATCCTCGATTTCGTGGAAAATTGGCAAAATTAGGGCTAGGGAACGCAAACAAGGGTGGAGGGGGTCCTAAAGCAACAGATCCATGGATCAAAACTACCAAAAACTCATCAAATCGACCAAATCGCTCGAATCCCAAAATGGCTATTTTTGGTGGAAATTTTCGAATTTCTCAAAAACGAAGAAAAAATTGGTGGATTTTGTTGGAAACACAAAGTCAAATCCGTGGCAACGTAGAGCTCTGATACCATATGATGTGGGTTGGTCCCGATTTTCACGGATTTGGGCGGAGGGGTCGATGAACACGAAGAACAACGGATGAACTCAAGAACACAAAGAGGGAAAACACTCAAAACAAGGATAAATAGCAAGTAGCAACTCGGCAAGACTCAGTTGGTAACAAATCCCCGTGGGCAGCCCCCAATTCTCCTCTCCCAAGCACACCTTACTCTTAGCATTGTTTGTCCGATTGGTCAATCCAACCAATCCAATCTAGCCACCACAAGATGGAAGATTAGCAAGTAATCGCAACTACAAGCGGAGCCTTGGTATCCACGAAGGGATCTTCTCCACAAGGGGAGGCCTTGGTTCATCTCCACAAGGGGAGGCCTTGATTCATCTCCATAGGAGGAAAGAGACACTTTGAGAAGAAGGAGCAAAGCTCTACTTTAGTTCCCAAATCTTAGTCTCACCCTAGATCTGGAGGGGAAGGGTCTATTTATAGTCTAAATCACGAAGTGGGTGAAAATGTGGGAGATACAAGGCCACACGGACCCGTCAAGCGCGCAGGCTGAAAGTCTCAGGCAAACCGGCCTTGAGGCCTGCCGAGGCTGGCGTGGAGGCCGGCTAGATCTGGTGGAGGCCCGGCCCTGAGGCCGGCCCAGGCCGGCCTGGAGGCCGGCTGTCTCGGGCGACTGACCAGCCCTGGGACCGGCCCAGGCCGGCTGGGAGGCCGGCGCTCACGGGAGGCTGCCCGGCCTGTGGCCCGGCCCAGGCCGGCTGGGAGGCCGGCCGTCTCTGGAGGCAGCCCGGCCCTGGGGCCGGTCCAGGCCGGCTGGGAGGCCGGCTAGCCAATCCTCTCCGCCTCTTCTCCTTCGTCTTGCGTCGTCTCTTGGCCATCTTTTTGGGTCTTCTCTTGGTCATCTTCTCCACTCCATTGGGGGTCGTCATCAAGGTGGTTCCTGAGTATGCACAAAGTATCCGAATGAAGTAGCAACCCATTCAAAGGAGTGTCGAGATCACACATAGATAGGAGTGAATTCATTGTCGAGATCACCTTATCATGGAGTGTCGAGATCATGGAGTGAATTCAACCCATTCAAAGGAGTGTCGAGATCACCTTATCATGGAGAGCTTTGACTCTTGCTCTTGTCATTGGGCCACTTGTTGTAGGAGCCATAGGTTGGGCTACATCAGTAAGGTTTCTAATTCATTCATACTAAATTAAAACATTTTTTTAAGCGAATTTGTACTAGAAGTGTCCCAGTAATTTGAATTGCCCCACTACGAGCATCTCTAATTTGATACCCAAAAATATATTGTCCGTTTCGAAGCGTCAGGACTAAGTGGACAGGTACCCACAATGACACCCCAAAAGGACCAACGTTTTTAAAAAATAAACATCCAATTGCACATGAATTTAAACATAATTAAATACTACACTAAACCCTAAAACTACACTAAACCCTACAACCAAATCGGAGGAGGAGTCGACAATGATTGGCGGTCGCCACTGATAGGCGTGTGGCCTCTGCGGTGCCCATCCATTCGGCGTCATTGGCGGCCTCCTACATTGACTTCACCTCCTACTCGTCTCCGGAGGCGGTAGTCCGGCGACGTGTGAACGCCTGCGAGAGCCAGCTCGCGTGTCGTGGCCGTGTCCACGCAAGTCCAGCCAAAACCCAGTCGTGGCTCGACTTGGCCTCCGCGTCGTGCTTCGGCATCTTCGCGCGACAGTGACGACTGATCTACCCGAAGTTGGCGGTAGTCGAAAGGGGTGGTGGCGGGAAAGGGGAGATAGAGAGGCGGGCGTGGCCCGTCGGGATATAGATTGCCACCTGCCGACCTTCTAAAGATAGATATTCCGTTATTTTTTGTACCAAAAATTAATTCTTTGTAATCACTTTACTGAGTAATTGTAAAACATTAAAAATGTTTGTGGAAAAATGTTCATGTTTTTTTAGCTCCCCATGGACGGAACGGAAGCACGGCCACGCTTCCCGCCTTTTCCCGTTCCCCTCTCCACCTCGAGCTTCTCGCCAAACCCTAGCCTTCTAGAAGCTTCCATCCCCATCCAGGGCCCAAGATGCGGCGGCAGCTCCGTCTGGCCTCCCAGCCCCTGTCCTTGGCCAACACCGAGCCGCGGTGGATGCTCGGGAACCGCAGGCTCCCCGAGGATGTTTGGACGGCCATGATGATGGTCGTCGACTCCACCAATGGCGACATCCCCGCCGTGAAGAGTAAGGTCCCCGCGCCTCCGGCTATCGCGCTCGTAGATCTATCTGACGAGGTTTTTCTTTTCTTTTCTGGGGCAGAGGGCGCGCGGAGGCTGCGGAGTTCGGGGAAAGACATGGAGGAGGCGGTGGCGGCGCTCAATGACCGGCAGTACGGCGGCCGCGGGCCGCTTCACATGGCGGCGTGGGCTGGGAGGCTCGAGATGTGCAAGTTTCTCATCAAGGATCTCCGCCTCATCGTCGACGTCCCTGGCGACGGTGGTAATTACTTCGTTCCGACCACTATTTTTGACTTTGCAGACTTGAAGGATTACAACATCAGAGTGGCATCGGGTGATGTTTTATTTATTTATTTTCTTTGGGAGAACAGTTGCTGAAAACTTGCTGCGATGACCCGGTTTTGTGTATGGGAAAGTTGGTTGTTTTTTCTAAGCTGCGTAATTCTGATGCTGCTCAAGGACGCCTCTGTTTTTTCAGAGGCTGGAGTCCGCTCCTGATCACCGCCTATCAATTTAGTTTTCCAACCTAACTATTGCTGTTGCAGGGTGGAATACTGTGGGATAGGATACACACACACCTTCTTTTATTTCGGTGTTGATAGGTGGGATGCCCCTAAATCTTCTTGTGTTTCTATTGTTTCTGCAGTAAAGCAGGGATTTTTTTTCTTTTCTTGAGAAAGTGTTTCAGATAGGTTACTTCTGTGAAATGCACGCTGAATCATGGATCTATAAAACACAATCTTTTGTGGTAGCATCGGCATCAATTTTGGTAACGCGACTGAATTTTCTTGCTCTTTGTTTTAATATTGTGACATAACTCACCTGTCGTACCTGATTGTGTGATGTTCTAGTATGCATTTTGCAACCGCAGCGGCTCTTGATTATCTATCACTTATGTTTTCCATTCTTGGGCTCTGCTAGGTTTAACGCCTCTATTATATGCGATATTTGGTTGTGGATCTACATCAGTTGTAAGGTTTCTTCTTGATCGTGGTGCTAATCCAAACAAAGCAAGTACAAAAGGGTATACTGCGCTCCATTTTGCTACAATGACAGGTTCTCTTTTCCCTGTGTATGTTCGTTTCAGTTTTTGTCACCCGTAGTTTTATTCATCCTGCTTGATCGGTTCTATTTCATATTTATCCTGTAACTGGTTGTGATGTCTGTCCTGCAGTAAGTTTCAGCTCTTCATTTTTTCTTGTCTTGCACGCTGTACTTTTGTAGTGATTAACTAAAGGTGACGACAGCAACATTTAATAACTGATGCATTTTTCTGCTGCCAATTTAGCGACAGTATGAACCATTTTCATTTGATTTTTTTTTTTGTTCAGATAGCTAGTTCAACAGTATGCCATTTGCATAAACTTTTCCTTTGAACAATACACATAAGTACAGTTGAACAAGACTCAAACTAATCTATTTTTGTCCGTCTGGTTGGATACAGCCAGTTTTTTTATAGTTGAACAAGACTCAAACTTTTTTATAGTTTTTACATTTGCCTGATGGCCATGGCTAGCTTTGACATATAAATAAAAATAACAGGGTGGCTTTCTCATTTCAATCGACAGAGATCGCAAGGCAAAAAAGGAATCTAATCATTAATGCTACCTGCAAAAAAGACTCTACTTTTGAAGTTTTTCCAGTTTCATTAGCAGTCCTAACTGTGTTGGCACATATTAAGCAACGAAATCGTTCATCCAGGCACACATACAAATACTAACAACCCAGATGCAGCCAGGATGTGGGCAGTTAACACCCGGGGTAATAAGCTATATTCTGTATTCTTTCTAATGTATCCTTGATTATAATGTGAGATCAGCATTTTCATTTATTTCATCCAGATACCTGTGAAATAGCAGAATTGTTATTGTCCAGGGGAGCTTATGTTGACCCTATATGCAAAAAAGGAACACCACTACACGTTGCTGCACAAAATGGAAATGTGAGAATGGTTGAATTGTTGTTGCGACATCAGGCAAATGTAATATGTTTTTTCCCATCTTTGGTTTGCTCATTATGATTGATATTATGTGTGTTGTGTACAGTACATTATTCTCTTCAGTATAGCTGAGCAGTCATGGCTGGATGAAAAAGTTCTGGTCTAGCAGTGTTCCTATATATTTTCCCCTTTCCCAACCTTACCTAGTCCAAAGATTTGATCCTGTCAAGGTGGAATGGGTGTCTGCTTCCTTGACCTGGCTGAGGCAGGACTTCCTTTTTATCCTCTTAACTAGTTTGTTGTTTATGCCTTGGACATACAAAAGACTTTATAGTTTTTTTTATTTCTTAGTAATGCAAGATTTCTAGCCTTTTCACAACTATATGTAGGCTATATTTAAATCTGGTCAAGGTCCGTTACTTGGCTACATCCTGTTTCCTCATGTATTGTTTATCCTGTTAAGGAGATAGCTGACATTAAGTAATCAGCGTTTCCTGTACAGACACTTCTGTCTCCAATTTCATATCTTAAGCTGCCAGTTTGCTTGGATTGAGAACAATCAGCCTCGTGTGTCCTGCTAGATGAAAAAAAATTACGTAAGTCGGTTGGAGTCTAAACAATCAGCCTTCTGCCTTCGTCTGATGGCAAAGGGAAAATTATATTTCCATGAATCAGCTGGACTCAACATACTAGCTACCTTTTCCGCATTAGAGAATCTTGTATATGCTGATTATACTGCAAAAATAAGATCTTACCGCCCAGAAAATTTCAATGACCTAGCAGTATGTGGGAGAAAATTTCCTTTCTAGATTAACGTGGAATTTTATCACTGGATTAGTGTACCGATTGAAAGAAACCTCTAATTACTAATTAGTATATACAATCTATTATGATCCAATGAAAAAAATAAACAAACATGATAGGGTATTGTTGTTTTCTTCCGCTTTTTGTTATGCAAACAATTTTGGGTAACCTTTTACATGTTCTTCTAAAAGATGCATATCAAACTTTGATAATTTATTTTTCTGTAATATGTACCCTGCTTTTGTCATTGTTTGTCTGCCAGTAATCTGTTTTCCTTTTGCCTTCTCTCCAGCCTAACAGAGTTATTTACTTATACTATACACCACTGACAATGGCTATATTCGGTTCTTCAGTGAAATGTGCAGAACTACTTATTAAGGTGCAGTGACCTGTCCCTTTAGAGCTCCTTTTTTTTTTTAAGCAAAGGGACCCCTTTAGAGCTCCTACCGTAGACATTTTTTAGTTCTAACACAAGCACAAGCTGTTACATATTTTAGAAATACTATCTTCAACATTGTGTATTATATATTCCATGTTTTAGGCTGGTGCTGATGTCAATGCTGGTAGACCCGTTACACCATTAGTAATAGCTGCGGCCCACGGCTTCACTGACTGCGTCAAGTGTTTGTTGGATGCTGGCGCGGATGCAAATATTCCTGATCACGTGAGTTTTTCATACTGCAATTTAAGTTGTTACTTTTCTCTCTGTTGGCTATGAATGGCTTGATGTAGCTGCTAAAATCTGTAGCTTTTTAGAATGTTACAAGAGTGTCTAATGACACAGGTAAATTTGGGCCATTTGAATAAGGCCTTAAACGATGCCACATGTTGGTATTGGGGTTAATTGGGTTTGATAAAGCTTTGCTTGCTACTAGCCTGTTTTATGTGTAGTTTTCATTTTCTAATGAACTTTGGCCCATGAAATGGCCGAAGGCTGTTACTTCAAAAGGAAGAAAGTGACTAGTCTTTTTTCTTTTGATAAAGGGAGTATATTAATACCGAGATGATACCAATTACACCCAGCCTCTGCAACAACATAATGTCCAAAAAGGACATCTCGGATGCACGCAGCCGTAAAAGTGACTAGTCTGCTAAGGACCAGTATTGATTTTTGACAGTGAAGAAACAGTGTGCTGTACTGTGAAATTGAGAGTTTGGGACAGTTATGATTAGTCTGGAAAATATGATAGAAGATGGGAAGTTGTTCTTATCCGGTTTGAATACTATAATAAAATTGAGAAATGTTTCACTTGCAAACTAAGGTATTGTGAAACTCTCGCAATCAGTGGAGTTCTTTCATAACTCCGTGAACTTTTGGCTCCACAATGAAGACGTATGCCTGATCTCTCACAATTTTTTTTATCTACTCCAGTCGGCACGATCTCTGCTTACCACATAAAAGAACAGAGCAAAATGATTGAAAGAGGCTGTTTAAAGCATTCGTGCACCTGTTCATTCTGTAGACATGTCCAAGATATAATGGGAATCTGGCTATACATACACTTACCTAGACATTTATATTCTTCTGTCATTACTACCGTTATACATGCCCTGCACAGTCCGCCTATAATTTTGTCATATTTTGAATCTCATTGTGATATTAGTATAAATGTCTTCTCCACATTCTCATGTTATTGCGTGACGGAGAACCTAATTTTTTTTTCATTCCATAAGCTCTATTTGCTTATTTGTGAGATTTACCATTGATATCCTTCTTAACAGTGTGGTAGAACGCCAGCAGAAATTGCTGCAGCCCGAGGATGGATGGATTGCGCTGAGATTCTTTCCCCTCTTACATCTGCAGTCATTGATGTAAAAAATTAAACATGTGAACCATGTAAATTCAAGAGTAAATTTGCGTTTTATATTATGTTTGACTTTCAATTGTTCATTTGATTTAGAATGGCGCATTTGAGTCCATGGTTTTGAAAATGCAAGGGGATGCTGCATTTGAGGAAAATGCTTATGCAGATGCGTCGGCTCTCTATACCATGGTATATTCTTTGCATCATATAGTTCTTCATTAGTTCTGTCGTGCGCTTTACTTGCTGATCAACCCCTTTCTGGCCTAAAGTGCTCTGAATTATGGGAATTGCATCAAGTGTGTTCCTAGAATACCTCCATGTACAGACTGTTTATGCCTTGTATCCGACCGACTCTTGCGAATCAGAGGTCCTTTTATATTTTTTCAATGCTTACATATGCTTTTTGAAGACAAGAAAGGGCTTCAGTTTGCAGCTAATTTTTATGTTTGGCGTGAATGGGATGCATTTGCAGGCAATGGAGGCTGACCCGGATGATTCAACCTTGTATGCAAAGAGGAGCCTTTGCTGGGTGCATTTGAGTGAGGAAGACAGGGCTGTGGACGATGCTAATACCTACAAAGCCATGGAGATGGATCTATCAAATTCCTGCTATGAGCAAGCAGCAGCTCTGATACTGACGAAGGTGAGCTGTGGCATTTTGTTTTTCCATACTCTGTTGTACTCATTTTCCCTGGCCATGCACTGATGTGTGCTTGTCTAGGAGTATGCCCAAGCATGCCAAGCACTCATGTCTGGATTGAAATTGGACTTGAGAAGCGACGACCTGGACTGAAATTGGACTTGAGAAGCGGCTCAAGCAGCTGGTGAAAGGACTCGGTAGCCTCTTCTCTTTGCTCGAGTTCCCAGTGCTTGCTTGGATTGCTAGTGGCAGGCTGTCGTTTCAGTTTGTGTTCAGATATGCCAAGACCGATTATGTCTTCTCGGTAGTGTATGTCTTTGGTCCGGGTCACGGTGATTGCAATGGTAGTGTTAGTATTAACTTTATTTGCGGGGGAGTGTCAGTATTAACTCATGGATTAAACTTGCAGGTACTAGTGCAGCTGCTGAGATTTTGGGTGCGTGACAGTCTTTTTGTTTCAGTTTTTGGGGCGTGCATTTTACAATGGAGGTTTGCACGTGTTTGGCCAAGGAAGAAGAAACCAAAGCGGCATGAGATGTATTATGTAACATACGTAGATGAGTAGCTGGAGATGTACCTATTGCCTATATAACATAGCATATGATGCCCAACTGAGAGGCCTGTTGTACTGCTGAAATTTTGGATGTTGTCTGATCGATACATGTGCCTCATCACGGTTCTGTTTCAGAAGAAGTTCCCTGCCGCGTCTGCTCTGCTCTGCTCTACTCCATTCAGCAAAAACAGAGGAAATCAAAACCAACCAGCACGCACATAACACACACAAAGTTTAATGCACATACATCCGTGGTTAGCTCACTCAGTGGGAGTGAGGTTACTCACATATCACAGATCAACTAGTGTTTCACAATAAGTAATTCTAAGTAGTAAAATAAATTCTTGACTCAATAAAAATTTGGTCACTTATTATATTATCCTTAATTTATATTATTTGATTAAGCTAAATACTTGAACTATTCAATTTCACTTAAGTATTATTCTGAAATATGATAATACTTTATTACTTCAATAAAAGTGGTGAAAACTTAAATCGGGAAGTCACAACAATTCAAAGAGATTTAACAAACAAATAAATTATAAACCCTAACTAACCCTAAAACAAGTAAGTTATCAAAGTGTTGCGTAAGACGAAGCTTACACTTACGAGCTTGGGGGTATTTTTGGGGTAATTGTGATGCATCTCCTATATATGCATAATAGCATCTTGCCCTAGTTTTCAGTAGTCCTTATCGGGACTACATTGCTATTTCAGAACTCGGGGTTTTATCGCAAACCCTAGAAGCCCGAAGGGCTTGAACTGCCACTTGTATCACAGACACGTTCACTCTTGCATGTCTGATGAAGTATTTTTATCAAATTACTTGCAAAGTATTATTCACTATTATTTGCATCAAAAGAAAAAATACTATTTTCGAATGATGTGAATTGCTATATAAATGTTGGCGGACGATGGATCCATGGTATGGATCTCTTGGTGGAGGTTCCATCGTACGGGAAAGTATATACCTAGGACTAATTACCAATGTCACAGTGGTCCTTACGTGTCGTATCGAAGCGTTTAGCATGATATCTGCTATGGACGGTAGAGTCAGCTGGATCTTCTCTCGTTCATATACCCTCGGCAGGCTATTACCTGGTTGGGTCCGTTGCGGCGGCCAACAACATGGAAGCGCATACTCTTCCCCACCTGACGGGGTGATTTGGAATAGAAACTCGGGAGTGGTGACGGGCTATTGGTTTTTATATCGGCGTGGAACCAACCTTGATTTAATCAACGAGGTTAAGGATTTCTTATCTTGCTGTTTTGAGATGAAGGATCTAGGAGTAGCTGATGTTATCTTGAACATCAAGCTGCTGAGAGATGGTAATGGTGGGATTACACTCCTTCAGCCTCACTATGTGGAAAAGGTCTTGAGTCGCTTCGGGTATGACGACTGTAAGCCTTCCCCGACACCATATGATCCTAGCGTGTTGGTCATAAGGGGCGGATGTGTGTTGTGCGGAGAAGGGTGGTGATTGGCTTTGAACCTCAGACCTGGCTCCATACCCAGGAAATGTGGAGTGAGAATACCACTCGGACATAAGGCTGGGAACTCTTATGGGTAAAGTTACGCACCTCCTCTGTAGAGTGTATCAAATTGTGGCTGTCATATCCGTGTCCCCGGAAGGAACTACAGGTCGTGGCGGGAAAGGAATCCCATGTGATTCGCAAGACCCATGGAGGTTGTGAGCATAGTTTTCTGAAATAAAACCTGACCTTTTGAACAAATGTTTTCCAAAACTTGCATTATGCCTACGACAGTTGGTCATGGCAGTACCTAGTGCATTCAAAACAAAAACTCTTTCCTATAGTATTTGAACTTGTTAAGTAACACTCGTGTTGCTCACCCTTTACCCGTTAACTCCCTGCTTAGATTTTGGAGCCATCAAGGGAGTTGCCAGTTATCCAACATGACGTCGAGGAGGTATTCAACAAGGATTCAAGTCTACCTGGTGGAGCTTGAAGGAGTCGACGACTACTTAGCCATGGAGCAACGACGACAACCGTGCCAATGAAGCAACGACGACAACCGTGCAATGGCGTACACGACGACCACATTGCTAATGGAGGAGACAACGTCTAATGGAAGGAGGAGTACATCCCTGGATAAAGATATTCCAGATGGAATAGATTAGGGCTGTGACAACATCAGTGGTGGATCGGGAATTAGAGTTAAGCTGATATGCAGCTTAGTGCTACGATTTGGATCTTCTTGTATTTCATTTGCATGATACTTTCTTCTATATAAAAGAGGTTCTTGAGATTTTGATTTTGTATTGAATAGTGTTGTAATCCTATAGTGTTACCTTGGACCAGATATGTTTCTGTTGTACTACTTTGAATGATGTAATATTTGCAGAAAGGTCCTTCCATGAGTGTTATATCAACGACATGTACACTACAACATGCAGTGGTGTGTTGGGTCACCGCAGTAGGGAGGGGTCAGGGGGACGTCGGAGTACCCGTCCATCGCCGAATTTCATCGGCAGCGGCGCGAGGCAAGCGGAAGAGAGGGCGCGCGGAGTTTTCAGGCAGGTGGTTGGAGCTTCGTGCGCGGCCCGTGGTTTTCCAGCACCCAGTAGCCGGCGCCCAAAATATGTCGCGCGCTGATTTTTTAACAGTGCGCCCTATTTTGCAGCGCTATTGGAGCGCCTTATTTTGCCCCCCCCCCCCCCCCCGGCGCCCAAAACTGTCGTTTTTTAGCGCGTGGCGCTGTTTTGCATGCTCTAACTAGCCCAATATTATTCTTCGGCGGTCTAACCTAGCTGTCACCAGGGACAAGCGATAGGAAGGCGACGATCTTTCCCAGATCTCCACCGGTGAAGTCGCTGGTTCCCTCTCCCTCTGCTTGCCGCTCCGGTGGCAGGAGGGAGGGGGACCTCGTTTCTCTCTCTAGTTGTTAGGTTTAGGGTATGTCTGCTATGGTGCGCCGTTGGGGTGGTGGGAGCGGCGCCTGGGCAAATAATTTTGTCTCAACTCTACTCCCACACCAGCGACGACCTTCACGACGGCGTCTCGGAGTTGATGGCAACGTTTGCTTGTTGGTCTTTCAGATTGACAACTTGGTCTTCTTGTCGTTATTCAGATATGGCGAGATCAGTTTCTCGGCGTGTTGCTGGCGTGTGTTGTTTTTTACAGCAGCGCTGGCAGCCGGGGCGAGGTGGTTCTTCTGGAGTGCGGTTTGTTGGTTCGGAGGTGGTGGATCTGCCGTTCTTCTCCGACTTCGTTGATGGGAGGCGACGGATCTTTGTCCAAGACAACACGTGGACGTCCCCCGGTCGACGTGCCACTGCGACATGTGCCTCGCTGCGTGCAGCAGCCCTGTTCATCGACTCACAAAGCCTCGTTGGTGATGTTGCTTTTTTGGATCTTGCAATGGTGGAATCTCGGCGTCTCTTCCGGTGTCCATCAGGGAGCGACCTCGTCGGAAGGAAGTGGTACTAAGGAGAAGGTTTCTGTGGAGGATATGATGAAAGATCTGAAGCTGACTGCTGCGGAGACAGATAGATTGGTGGACAATGATGAGGAGGAGGAAGGAGATCCGATCTGGATGCTTACGGGGAAGATTCTGGCCCCGGTGCCTAAATTGTTCACCATCAACACGATCTCTGATGCTCTTCGTCCTGCATGGGGAAACCCTAAAGGCTTGTTTTTCCGGGACGGTGGACGTAACATGTTCATCGCCGAGCTGGGATCAGAGCGGGATCGTGACCGCATCTGGGAGAGATCACCGTGGACCGTCTCAAAGTTTGTTGTGGTGCTTGAGAATTTTGACAACCGCAGCCGTCCTTCTGAGCTACGGTTTGATAAGCTGCTGATATGGATTCGTGTGCTTGATCTCCCGTATAACAAACTGAATGTTGTATGGGGACCGAGAATTGCAGCGAGAGTAGGAGAATATGTAAAGCTAGATATGAACAAGAATGGCCTTGTCAGTGCCTAGTACCTGCGTGCAAGAGTTTTTATTCAGGTTGGGGAACCAATCATGAGGTGGGTAGGATTGGACTCGAAGAAGCTAAACAAAACCTTTTGGTACGCCATCCAGTATGAGTTCCTCCCATATTTTTGCTTTTCCTGTGGATTACTTGGGCACTCTGATATTGGATGCCCAAGGCCAGCGGAAGGAGATGCAAAGGGTGCGCTTCCTTGGGGTGCTTTCCTGAGAGCTCCCAATGATTTGAACAAGAAGAAGGGACCTCCATTTGCAGAGGGTGGATATGCTACACAAATGAATGCAAGAGGAAGACAACGTGCCTTTTCATGCTACACAAATGAATGCAAGAGGAAGAGGTAGGCCCTTGGGTGGTCGTGGTGGTAAACCGAACCAGGTGTATCGGAAGTTAAGCCTCCCACCGAAGTCTGGGTCCGAGGAAGAGAGGGTGGCTGCTCTGAATCCTGTTAGAGACCTGGCAATGTATGACCCACAGTTGTCTGGCAACAAGAGAGAAGAAGTAGACCAGAGGAGTGGCAGGGCAGGAGTTACTCCGGACCCGAAGAAGAAGCGTCTGGCGATAAACAACACGAGCTCATCGGCGTCGGCTGCGCAGCAGCCACGCCGGGATCAATGAATTGTATAAGTGCGAACTTCCGGGGGCTTGGGAACCACCGGACAGTTCGGGAGCTTCGCGGTTTTGTGAAGCAATTAGATCCCACCTTGCTATTTGTTATGGAGACAAAGATCGAGGCGAAACGAGTTGAGAAGCTTATTAGCACCTTCGGTTTTGCTGGAGGATTTGCTGTGGACAGTGATGGTTTGAGTGGAGGAGTGGGTCTATTCTGGTCATCAGCTGTAACCGTGGATATTAAAAGCGCTAACTTACATCATATTGATGCGGTGATACAGTGCAAGGATGGATCCTCACCACCTTGGCGCTTTACAGGTGTGTACGGTGAGTCGCGCAGAGAAAATCGTCATCACACATGGACTTTGATGCGTAGATTACATCAGCTCCGAGATCTTCCTTGGTTGTGCAGTGGTGACTTCAATGAGACACTGTATGCCACGGAACATTTTAGTGAGCATGGGAGAGAAGAATGGCAAATGAGAGCTTTCGGGAAGCTACTAAAGATTGTGAATTGCAAGATTTGGGTTACTCAGGTTTACCATACACTTGGGATAACAGACAAGATGGGCAAGCGAATGTCAAAGGAAGGATTGATCGAGCCTTCGGTAATGAAGCATTGCTGAATCTGTTCCAAGTTGTTAAAGTAAAACATGTAAGCACAGTTGAGTCAGACCACTGTATGGTGGTCACTGAACTTCAGAGATATAATCAACAGAGAATTGCGGGGAGACGTACTTTTCACTATGAAAACGTGTGGCAAACTCATGGGGATTATGATAAAGTGGTGTGTGACTTATGGCAGCAGGCTGAGAAAAGTGCTGGTTTAGAGGGTTTTGCAAAATCCCTCGCTAGTGTTGAAAAGGGCTTGTCGAGTTGGGGAACAGCAACTTTTGGAAATTTTAAAAAGAAATTATGCAATCTTAGAAGGGAGCTGGACCGGGTGAGACGAGGCTCTGTTGGCCGTGGCCCATCTGTAGAGGAGAAGAGGCTAATGGAGAGAATTAATGAAGTTCTTCTCCAGGAGGAAATCTGGGTTAAGCAGCGGTCTAGAATCAATTGGCTAAAATCTAGGGATCGCAACACGGCTTATTTTCATGCACACGCGTCTCAGCGAAGGAGGATGAATGCTATCACAAACCTCCAACGTGAGGATGGTACGTGGTGTGATAATCCAGATAATGTTAAGGAGGAGGTGCAGGGTTTTCATAAAACCTTGTATACATCGGATGGTCCACCAAATATGGGTGGTTTACTAAATCTGGTGCAAGAAAAGGTTTTGCAGGAGGACCGCCGGAGGCTTAATGAACAATATACAGAGGACGAGGTCAAACGAGCTCTGTTTCAAATGCATCCTTCGAAGGCACCAGGAGTGGATGGCTTCCCAGCAGGTTTTTATCAGCGACATTGGAACTTGATAGGACCTGATTTGTGTGCTGCTATCTTGAGTTTCTTGAATGGTGGGGATATGCCGGCACATATTAATGATACATCAATTACTTTGATTCCAAAGGTACGGCAGCCTCAATCCATTAAGCAGTATAGGCCAATTTCTTTATGCACTGTTCTGTACAAGATTGCGACAAAGACAGTTGCTAACAGAATGAGGCCTGTGTTGGAATATACGATCAGCCAAGAGTAAAGTGCATTTGTTCCAGGAAGATTTATATCTGATAATGCACTAGTTGCATTCGAGAGTATCCATTCTATGAAGAGGAAAAAGAAGGGAAAGAAAGGGCATTGTGCCGTTAAACTGGATATGATGAAATCATATGACCGGGTGGAGTGGCCTTTTGTTCAGGCGATGATGTTAAAACTAGGTTTTCCACCAGGGTTAGTACAAGTGATCATGAAGTGCATCTCTTCGGTCAGTTTTTCTGTGAAAGTGAACGGGGTACTACTGGTTCCGTTCTCTCCATCAAGAGGAATTAGACAAGGAGATCCGGTGTCGCCATATTTATTCCTCCTCTGCTCCGAGGGATTATCGGCGTTAATACACCACTATAACACGGGTTTTATTGACAGAGGTGTGAGGGTCTGTAATAGAGCTCCGTGGGTATCACATTTGTTATTTGCTGATGATAGTCTAATATTCATCAATGCAAATGGAGCCAGCGCGACAAGATTAAACGAGATTTTGACTATTTATAATGAAGCGTCTGGCCAGAAAGTTAACAAGGAGAAGAGTGCTATCTTCTTTAGCCCTTGCACTCCGGCTGATCACAGGGAGGCGGTGAAGCAAGTTTTAAATATTCAATCTGAGGCCTTTAGTGAGAAGTATTTGGGTCTGCCAACAGCTGTTGGAAAATTGACTAGTGATGCCTTTGAATACATCGCTGAAAGTTCAAGGGGGGAGATTAATGGTTGGGCTGAGAAGCATCTTGCTTATCCGGGAAAAGAAGCTCTGATCAAATCTGTGATACAGGCAAAGCCATGCCATAGTATGAGTTGTTTCTTACTCTCCAAGGGCTCATGCAAGAAGTTGACCTCTATGATGGGCCAATTTTGGTGGAGTGGGAATTTGGACAAGAGATCTATGCATTGGATAGCTTGGGATAAACTGGCTATTCCGAAGTGTCAAGGGGGCATGGGGTTTCGCGACATGCATGCCTTCAATATAGCGCTGTTGGGAAAGCAAGCTTGGAGGATTATTACAAACCCGACTTCTCTTTGTTCCCAGGTTTTGAGCTCCAGATATCTGCATAACCAGGAATTGATGACCGTGACAGTTCCATGTACAGCATCGAGGACCTGGAGGGCAGTGTTGGCGGGAAGAGAAGCTTTGAAACTCGGTTTGATTAAACGAGTGGGCTCGGGAGAAACTATTTCTGTCTGGGAGGATAGTTGGATCCCGAATGCTGCGAAAATGCGGCCCATGGGCCGGCTGAAAGACACGGATGTAACCACAGTAAATGAGTTGATAATTGATTCTCAGTGGAATGTTCCGTTGATTCGCAGTCTATTTTTTGCCCTAGATGCTGATGCAATATTGAGTATACCTCTGCGTTAAAGTGTGGGATAAGATTGGACTGCATGGGCCAAGGAGAAATCAGGTATTTACTCGGTCCGATCAGCCTATCGCACTCTGGTTTGCAAAAATCAGGAGGAGGAAGTGCTGAGACATGATACTGTTCCGTCTTCCTCTGGGAATGACAGTGAACTTTGGAAGCGATTATGGAAGCTTCCAGTGGTACCAAAGGTGCGTGTGTTTTGGTGGCGAGTTCTTCGGGGTATCTTACCACATTATGGGACTCTGTCACGGTGACATATAATGGAAAACAGCACCTGTGGAATCTGCAAAGCGGAGTCTGAAACCTTGATGCATGCACTTATTGAGTGTAGTCATGCAAAAATGTTTTGGGAAACTGCTAAAGAATTGCTTCTGGTGAAGTTACCGAGACTACACCCAAGGACGTGGGCGAGGGACATTTTATGTGAACCATCGATCACCCAAAAGGAGAGCTCGGTAATCACCACAGTAATGTACTCGATTTGGACATCGAGGAACAATTTGACACATGGTGACGCTGGTTTCAATCCGGTCAAAACCATGGAATTGGTTAAGGAGACCTTACAAGCTCTTGAGTTACCGAGTGTTAAGGTTCTGCCGAAACCAGCTAGGCCAGCGTGCAAATGGCAAAGACCACCGGATGATACCATCAAAATCAATTCAGATGGAGCAATACGTGTGGAGAACAATTTGGCAGCGACAGGAGTTGTTGCACGAGGTGCTCTCAGTTTTATGGGAGCGTTATGCAAGATGTATGCAGGCATCTCTGATCCTCTCACGGTGGAAGCCCTGGCGCCGAGAGATGCAGTTGCGTTTGCGGTTCAGAAGGGTTTTAGCAAGTTGATCTTTGAGGTAGACTCTGCTGAACTTGTTCGAATCTGGCATGGAAGACTGGAGGATCGGCCGGTGATTAGACCAGTTCTGGATGAGATTAGTGAGTTAATCTTTTCTTTCATGTCTTTTAAGATTGTTCATGCCCGTCGTGAAGCAAACCAGGCGGCCCATTCCTGTGCAAAGTATGCAACTATTCAGGAGGGGTCGTTTTTATGGGATGCTGAACCTCCGGACTTTTTAGTTCACAGTCTTAGGACTGATTGTACTCTTGTGGTTGTGTTTTAAAGGCAGCAGGTTGTTCGATGCACTCTTTCCCTAACCAGGGTACCGTGAGGGACTGGCAGGGTTTTAATGAGGCGGCCTGCTGACCTAATATATGTGTGGTTTAAATTCAAAAAAAAAGAGCACCTTCCCGCCTTTTCCCCTCTCAATCTCGAGCTCCTCGCCAAACCCTAGCCTTCTAGAAGCTTCCATCCCCATCCCACGGCCCATGATGCGGCGGGAGCTCCGTCTGGCCTCCCAGCCCCTCTCCTTCGCCAACACCGAGCCGCGGATGATGATCGGGAACCGCAGGCTCCCCAAGGATGGTTGGACGGCCATGCTCATGGTCCTCGACTCCATCGAGGGCGACATCCCCGCCGTCAGGAGTAAGCTCCCCGCCCCGCGCCGCCGGCTATCTATCGGGTTTCGGTGCTCTTGGATCTGATTTCCTTCTTTTCGGGTGTGCACGCAGAGGCCGCGCGGAAGCTGCGGAGGTCGGGGAACGGCGTGGAGGAGGTGCTGGCGGCGGTCAGGGATCGGCAGTACGCCGGCCGCGGGCCGCTTCACATGGCCGCGTGGGCCGGGAGGCTCGAGATGTGCAAGTTTCTCATCAAGGATCTCCGCCTCGTCCTCGACGCACCTGCCGATGGTGGTAATTGCCAGCACTATTTTGATTTTGCAGAGTTGCAGGAATGTCCATCAGAGTGGCATTGGGTCAAACCTAAAGTAGGGATTTTTTTTTCTTGAGAAAGTGTTTCAGATTGGTTTCTTCTGTGAAATACACACTGAATCACGAATCTGTAAAACACGAACCTTTTTTTAGTGGATTTTCTTGCTCTTCGTTTTAATCTTACCATGTAACTCGCCCGTCGAACCTGATTGCATGATGTTCTAGTATCCATTTTGCGACCGCAGCTGCTCTTGAGTATCGATCACTTATATTTGTTCCAAGCAAGAATTGTTGATCATTCTTATCAAATGTTTGCCATTCTCGTGCTCTGCTAGGTTTGACGCCTCTGTTATATGCAATAATTGGCTGTGGATCTACATCAGTTGTAAGGTATCTTCTTGATCGTGGTGTTGATCCAAACAAAGTAGATACAGAAGGGTTTACTGCGCTCCATTATGCTACAATGACAGGTTCTCTTTGCCCCTGCGTATGTTCGTTTCAGTTTTTATCACACGTTATTTTATTCATCCTGCCTCATCTGTTTTATCTCATATTTAACCTGTAACTGATTGTTATGTCTGGTCCTGCAGTAAGTTTCAGCTCTTCAGTTTTTCTTGTCTTGCACACTGTACTTTTGTAGTGATTAACTAAAGGTGGTGACAGCAACATCTAATAAGCGATACGTTTTTTGGGCCAATAGGTACTGCTGCCAATCTTGAGGCAGTATGAACCATCTTCATTTGATGTTTTTTTGTTCAGATAGCTAGTTCAACAGTATGCCATGTGCATAAACTTTTCCCTCGAACAATACACATCATTACAGTTGAACAAGACTCAAACTAATCTATTTTGGCCAATCTGGTTGGATACAGCCAGTTTTTTATAGTTTGTTTGCTCTGTTGCCAATGCTTAACCATTGGTATTGATCAGGTTTACTTTAGCTTCCAGGTTTGTAGAAATGCGTACTATTGCCAATCTTGAGGTAATAGGAACTAGCGTCATTTGATTTTTTTTTTGTTCAGATAGCTAGTTGAACAGTGCCATGTGCATAAACTTTTTCCTTGAACAATACACATGACTATGGTTAAACAAGACTCAAACTAAGGCTTAGAAGTATAGTCCTTTGCTGGGTACGGGAGTTGTTGTCTTTTTTATTTTCTGTATTGCATATGCTTAACCATTGGCCTGGATCAGGTTTCGTTAGTAGTCCTATCCATATTTGCACACAATAATCAATTACATCGTTCATCAGGCGCACATACCGACGAAGAACAGAAAGTTAGACACGAGGTGGGTGAGGTGGGCAACTAACACCCGCGGTAATAAGCTATCTTCCGTATTCTTTTAAATGTATCCTTGATGGTAATGTGACGTAAGCATTTTCATTATTTCATCCAGATACCTGTGAAATAGCAGAGTTACTATTGTCCAGGGGAGCTTATGTTGACCCTACAAGCACAAGAGGAACACCACTACTCGTTGCTGCTCAAAATGGAAATGTGAGAATGGTTGAATTGTTGTTGCGGCATCAGGCAAATGTAGTACCTTTTTTCCCGTCTTTGATTCGCTCTTTATGATCAATATTATTTGTGCTGTCCCTGCAAAATAAAAATACTATGTGTGTTGTCTACAGTAGAGTATTCTCTTCAGTATAGCTGAGAAGGTTGGGCCTAGCAGTGTTCCTATATAGTTTCCCCTTTCCCAACCCTGCCCAGTCCAAAGGTTTGATCCTGTCAAGGTGGAACTGGTGTTTACTTCCTTGGCCCGGCTGAGCTATGACTTCTTTTAATTAGCTGACTCTCATCTTATGGCTCTTTGCATCCTTTTATCATGTATCTCTTCATTTATCTTTAGATCTTTCCTTGCTTAAATGGTATTAGATTCTTTATGACTGTGTGCTAGTTGATATGATAACATAGTTAAACCATGGTTCTTTTGTGTTATACACATTAAGGTAAGTCGCGTTCAGACCAAATTATAGCTTAATCTACTGCACCCCTGTGATGGTGCTCACCTGTCCTCTCTGCTTCTTCCCACCTTATCCACACTACCGCTTACTTGCTGGCCAATCGGAGTGTTGGCACTGGGTGGTTTATGCGCTAGTTTACTCTGATGTTAGCGACCATGGAGCTTAGGTGGCGTGTTGTGCTTCTTTGTTGTTTATGTGACCCATGTGATGGTTAGTTGCACATGGAGCGGTTAATAGAAGTATAATCCTGCATGTATATGTATGCATATGGAGCGGTTAGTTGCACATGCGAGTTTACTCTGAAGTTACCCAACTATATGTATGCAGTTCTCCTCATGCATTATTTATCCGGTTAAGGAGCTAGTTGAGATCAAGTAATCAGTGTTTCCTGTACCGTGATTCTGCCTCCAGTTACATTTCTTAAGCTGCCAGTTTGTTTGGATTGAGAACAATCAGCCTGCTTTGGGAGAAAACTTCCTTTATAAATCAATGTGGGAATTATCACTGGATCAGTGTACTGATTGATAGGAGCCTCTATTTACTAATTAGTATACATATATAATATTATACAATGAAAAATAATCTAGGATGATAGAGCATTGTTGTTGTCTTTTCCGGCTTTGGTATCCAAACTAGTTTTGGGTAACTTTTTACGGGTGCTGCTAAAAGTTGCATATCAAAATTTGGTTGTCGAAACATGTTTAGGAGAACTGCACGTATTGCATATCAAACTTTTATTATATTTATTTTTCTCTAGTACCCTTTTTTCGTTGTTTGTCTACAAGTAATCTTTTCTTTGCCTTCTCTGCAGCCTAACAGATTTGTGTGCTTATACTATACACCACTGACAATGGCTATCTTCGCTTCTTCAGTGAAATGTGCGGAACTACTTATTAAGGTGCAGTGACTTATTCCTTTAGAGCTCCTACTGTAACAGTTTTTGCAAAGGAAGCTGGACGAATTTGGTTATTGTTATTATTTCTAACATAAGCACAAGCTGTCGCATTTTTTGGAAACACTATCTTCTACATTATGAATTATATATTCCATGTTTTAGGCTGGTGCTGATGTCAATACTGGTAGGCCTGTTACACCGTTAGTAATAGCTGCGGCCCATGGCTTCACCGACTGTGTCAAGTGTTTGTTGGAAGCTGGCGCGGATGCAAATATTCCTGGTAAAGTGAGTTTTCGTACTGCTACGTAAATTTTTACTTGTCACTCTTGTTGATCTTCTGAGTTGGCTATGATTGGATATTAATGTAGCTTCTAAGGTCTGTAGATTTTTGGAATGTTACAAGAGTGTCTAATAACACAGGTAAATTTAGGCCATTTGACCAAGGCATTAAATGATGCCATATGGTTGTATTGGGGTTAATTGGGTCTGGTAAAGTATTGCTTGCTACTAGCCTGTTTTATGTGTAGTTTCCAATTTGTAATGAATTTAGGCTCATGAAAATGGCCGAAGGCTGTTAGTTCAAAAGAAAGATAGAACATGAGAAGTTATTTCTTATCTGGTTTGAATTTTAAAATTAAATTGAGAAATGTTGCACTTCCAAACTAAGGTATTGTGAAACTATGTTGTAATTAGTGAACTTTACGATACTGCCCCCACAATGAAGGCATATGTCTGACTTCTCACGAAATGTTTTATCTAGCTAATTCTGAAGTTGGCATTATCTCTGCTTACCACATAAAAGAAAAGAGTAAAGTGATTGAAAGAGACTGGTTTAAGCATTCATGCACTTGTTCACTCTCTAGACATATCCTGATATAATGGGAATCTGGCTACACGCACTTACCTAGACATTCCTAGTCTTCTGCAGAATCGCCTACGGTTCGTCATATTTTGTATCTCATAGTGATATGAGTATAAATGCCTTCTCCGCATTTTTCTGTTATTGCGTAACAGAACACCTAATCGTTTCTCATTCCTTGAGCTCCCCCTTTTTTATTTGTGACGTTTACCTTTGATATCCTTCTTAACAGTGTGGTAGAACGCCAGCAGAAATCACTGTAGCCCGAGGATGGATGGATTGCGCTGAGATTCTTTCCCCTCTGACGTCCCCTGCAGGCATTGATGTAATAATTCAACACGCGAACTATGTGAATTCAAGAGTAAATTTGCATTTTATATTGTGACTTTCAGTTTGATTTAGGATCCTGTCTTCGGTGAAAATGATGATTGGGCTTTGAAAGAACAAGGAGGTGCTGCATTAGAGGAAAATAATGGATCTTCTGTGAAAGTGCAAGGGGATGCCGCATTTGAGTCCATGGTTTTGAAAATGCAAGGGGATGCTGCATTTGAGGAAAATGCTTATGTTAATGCGTCGGCTCTCTATACCAAGGTATATTCTTGCATCATATAGTTCTTTGCTAGTTGAGAACTTGCCTGTGGCAAGATGGTTAGGAGGGTGGTTGTACCCCCAGCCCACCAGAGTTCAAACCCCAGGTTTGACGCTGGTGTTTCTCATTTAAGGCGAAATATTCTTCAGTGGGAGACGACGTTCCCGTCGACAGTGAGACGCCCGTGGTGACTTCGTCAATCTCAAGACTCGACCCGCCGACTCGGTCTTTCGGAGGTGCTCATAGGGGTAGGGTGTGCGTGCGTGCGTTCATAGGGGTGAGTGTATGCGCGTGTATATGAGCGTCTGCGTTGTACTGTGTTTCGCAAAAAAAAATAGTTCTACCGTGCACTTTACTTGCTGATCAATCCCTTTATGGCCGAAAATGCTCCGACTTATGGGAGTTGCATCAAGTGTTTTCCTAGATTTACCTCCCATGTACAGACTGTTTATGCCTTGTATCCGACTGACTCTTGTGAATCAGGCAAGAAAGAACTTCAGTTTGCAGCTTTTTTTTTAATGTTTGGTGCGAATGGGATGTCATTTTGATGTCTTGCAGGCAATGGAGTCTGACCCAGATGATTCAACCTTGTATGCGAAGAGGAGCCTCTGCTGGGTGCATTTGAGTGAAGAAGACAAGGCTCTGGACGATGCTAATACCTACAAAGCTATGGAGATGGATCTATCAAATTCCTGCTATGAGCAAGCAGCAGCCCTGATGCTGATGAAGGTGAGCCGCGGCAGGCAGTGGCATTTTGCTTTTTCCATGCTCTGCTGTACTCATTTTCCCTGCCCATGCACTGATGTCTGCATGTCTAGGAGTATGCCCAAGCATGCCAAGCACTCATGTCTGGATTGAAATTGGACTTGAGAAGCGACGACCTGGACTGAAATTGGGCTTGAGAATCGGATCAAGCGGCCGGCGAAGGTACTTGGTAACCTTTTTTTTTTTTTGCTGCTCCTGCTGTCGTTTTAGTTTGTTGTTCAGATACTCTAAGACGTATGTTCTTGGGTCACCGTGGTTGCAATCTTATAGTGTTAGTATTAACTTATGGATTAACACTTGCAGGTACTACTGAGATTTTGGGGGCGTGGCTGTTCTGTTGTTTTTGTTTTTGTGTTTTGGGACCTGCATTTTATTGGGAGTTTTTCCACTGTTTGGCCAGGGAAGAAACCAAAGATGCCTAAGATGGAGTACGTAGATGAGTAGCTGGAGATGTACCTATGCCTGTATACCGTAGATGATGCCCAAACTGAGGGGCCTGTTGTACTGCTAAATTATGAATGTTGTCTGATAGATACATGTTCCTCACTGCTCTGTTTCAGAAGATGTTCCACACGCCTAAGCAAATCTATTCAGCAAAAGCAGAGTAAATCAAAAACCAACCACCACGCATATACACACGCATGGTCAATTGGTCATGCACATAGTTGATTAAAAAAACAAAGAAATCACAACTAGTTTTTCAGAAATGAGCTGAGCCCAGTAAGACACGCATGCTCCAGGGATTTATGTCGTGAGGGGAACGAATCATCCCTGACGAGTGAGAGGACTCGTTGGATTTGCTCAGGCAATCTCTTTTGGTCTATCTATCTATCCATCTCTACGGGCTTGCGGGGCATGGAGGTGGTGATCCTGAGAACGAGCCCCGGGAAGACGTCGTCGGGGTCGTGGACGTGTGGGTTCCGCTCCAGGATGTAGGGGTCGCCGCACCGGTCGCTGATGCCGTGCAGCGTCTCCCCCTCCTCCACCACGTATATCTCCTCGCACGGCCGCCACCGTGCTGACAGCGTCGCGCCCCGCGACACCACCTCCCCTGCTACGTCGCCGGCGGTGCACACCAGCAGCACAACCGTCAGCGCCGACAGCGCGAGGCACCACGCCGCCGCC
Organism: Poa pratensis; assembly: GCA_947311845.1. Taxonomy (NCBI): domain Eukaryota; kingdom Viridiplantae; phylum Streptophyta; class Magnoliopsida; order Poales; family Poaceae; genus Poa; species Poa pratensis. The sequence continues at coordinate 935,270 of CAMZMU010000066.1, forward strand.
TGTGACTTCTCGCCGTGCCGCCTGGCCATGACGCACACACACGCACGGTCGCTGGTGGTGAAACGGCCTGTGCGTGCTGGTGCACTGGTTCTTGGCTGCAGAGGTGATCTGCTACTTGAGCTCTGGTGAGTGCGGCGCGTGAGAGACTTGTGTGGCGAGTTGCTGTTTCGTCCCGTTGGGCGCGTCGGGATTTATAGGAGGAGGAGGCCGGGAGTGCGTGGGGCCAGAACGCAAGTATCCGTTGGAACATAAAGGTCAAGTGCTTTACAGGTAAGCTTATTCCAGTCGACACTCAGCAGGTTAATTACCTCTCAGTACAACCGACTCTTTTTAGTCTTGTTCTTATTTTGGAGCTTATAAGCATATTTGCGTTTTTTTAATAATCCGCTTAAGCTTTCAGGTAAAGTGTGCACTGCCTTGTCCGGGTGATGAAAGATTGAACATATGAACGTCATTTTATAGTGAATGTATATTTGGATTTCCCTATTGGGTGTTTACTCTGATGTGCAGGTGAGTGGCCTTCGAAAGGGAATTTCTTGCGCGGTTCAACAAACACTTGCTCTGAAAACAAAACGGTGACCGGCTAGCTGCCCTGCCCACAAAGGCACATCAGTGGATTCAATAATGCTCAACCTCGGGTTCCCTAGTCCACGGAATGGTGAGAATGCGCTTTCGCTGCCCAGTTGAGGTTGTCTCACTCGGCCGAAACAGCCGAGCCAGAGAGTCTCGGGACTCGGGTACATCATGCACCGTTCTACTAACAAGCCCATAATTGCCCACAAAAAAACAGCCCAATTGGACATGAGCAAGGTTAAGAAGTGCAGATCCGAAGTTCAGATTATAGAATTGCTGCACTAGCCATCTAGATCAAAAGTCCGAACTGATGGAAAGGGGTTAGGCAATATATTTATATTCAACACCCCCCTCACGTATAGGCTATTTTAATCCTTAGCGTGAGATAGGAGCGGGCCGCAGGATCTTTTTTTCCTTTTTTTAATCCGCGTGAGCGGGGTCTCGAACTCGAGACCTCTTGGCTCTGATACCATATAGAATTGCTGCACTAGCCATCTAGACCAAAAGTCTGAACTGATGGAAAGGGGCTAGGCAATATATTTATATTCAACACAGATGACCAACCCTGATATACTAATCTATTTCGGTCTGGTTAGCGATTTGATCCAGAGAAAATGGCACTCGTCAGTTGGTCCACGGTACGACGAAGCAGCAAGCCTCAAACAAAAGTAGGACGCCACCTGCCAAACGGGCTCTCCCCCCTTTCCATTACTTTTCAATAACGGAAATACAAGAGTTTTGACAAACAGAAAAGCAAAAAGGATACGGGAAAGATCCAGAGAAGTGCCCTTGCACTATCAGGAAACCCGCTATTCCGACGCCCCGGCATCAGGACGCCCGAATTGCGGGGCAAAAACCTGATAGCACTTACAGGCCTAACTAAGCAGGAGTTTAACCAGAGAAACACCCAACCACCGGGGCGATCCAGATATTACAAGTTTCACACGGCCCAAAACTACCAGGCACCCAAAGACAACAGACCAGCAGCAGGATAATAGGCACCGTAGAACAGCAACTACGAGATCAAAGCATGTCATCGCCGACAGCTTGATCCCAGGTCTTCACGGTCCTTCAAACTTCACGGCCCTTCAATCATCAGCATCGCTGCCTCCCTCCTGGTCACATGGTTCTGGGACGGTAGCTCGGCCGCCCTCCTCATCAGCTTCTCTGCGCCTCCCTTGATCTTCGCCGCATCGTCGCCCTCGTACAGGCCTTCCCAGTAAGTCATGAAGGAAGCCATCGTATATATGATTACCTCAGGAGAACGCATAATATAATTATCAAAAGTTATCCTATTGCGAATAGTCCACACCGCCCAAACCAAAGAAGCTAACAGCAGAGTATAAAACTTTTTGTCCCCCGGCAAGAATTTGTTAAACCACACCAGGCTCTGCCAGATGTTTCTAGGACTAGTTTCTGTGCCAATACAAGCACCCAGAGTACCCCAAACCACCTTAGTTGTAGCACAAGAGAAAAACAGGTGATTGGCAGTTTCGATCTGTTCACAGAAAGAACATTTCGGGCATCCCAACCATTTTCCTTTTTTCAGATTTTCCCGAGTCAAAACAGCATCTTGAAAAAGCTGCCCAAGGAAGATCTTTATTTTCAAGGGAATTTTGGCTTTCCAAATCAACTTATAATTCGGCCCCGCCAAATTGCTTTCCAACAAGCGATACACCGAAGATGTGGAGAACTTTTTATTAGCATTCAAGCCCTAGAACACCTCATCAGGTATATCTGGTCTTGTTTCAGCACGAGCTGCAGTTTTTATCATCCCCCACTGGGTTTCCAAATTAGCGTTCAATCTTCTTCTAAAAGGAAGTTCAAAGTCTGATATATTAGCAACCAGGAAAGAGATATCCTGGGCATGAGAAATATCAAACAGAGCAGGGAACTGATCAGCTAAGGTTCTATCACCCATCCAGGGATCCAACCAAAAACGAACCACATCTCCCTTGTTTTTACTTTCCTGCCACACAAATAGGTTTCTTTAACCTTGAGTAGGCTCTTCCAACAAGGTTTTTGACGGAAAAGGCTGGCAGCGCAGCTTTTCATTTATAATAAGCAAGGGGGATTACAAGTTCGGAGAAGATCCGAACGGAACACATAACACAAATATCTAACAGCCCATGGACTGAAAGAAGACACCCAAAAAATAAATTAGTCAGGTTCTCTAGGTCTGCCAATTAGAGTAGCAGTTTTCTTTCTTCCAGCAAGCACCCATGCGGAGAGATCATCTTTGAATCGGTAGAAGACCTCGTGGTGAGAGGAAGCGTGCTGACGGAAAATACGGGCATTCCTCTCCTTCCACACTGTCCACCAAACTAGCTGAACCACCGAGCTCCAAGCATGGCGATGCTGTTGTGGAACCGTCTCAGTGGCAGCCGTCCACCAGGTCGTGAGCGAGGCAACATCTGAAACAGGCGGGCACAGAGTGGCGGGCAGGCGACAGTAATTTAGCACCAACATCCAAACAGCTTTGACGAAAGAGCAGTTAGCGAGGAGGTGCACGGCGTCCTCCTGCTTGATCCGGCAAAGAGGGCAGATTGGGTTGCATGGCCAATTTCGCTTGATCAAATTGTCAGCCGTCAGGCACTTTCCAAGAACTGCTAACCAGGAGAAGACCTTGCAGCGCAGCGGAGCCTCAGTTTTCCAAACGATCGTCGTGAAATCCGCCCTAATGGCGCCTTCAAATTGGATGGCATACGCTGAGGCCACGGTGAAACGCCCATCATGGGTGAGACGCCAGCTTGCTGTATCAGACTCATCCGTGTTCAGAACCACTCTATCCATCAGCTCCCAAAGTTCCACAAATTGCACAATCGCCTGAGTTGGGAGGAAGGCACGCAGATGTTTAGTCCATCTGCTATTGATCAGCGCCTCTTTAACAGTGAGTTGCCTCCGAGTGCACACCTTGAACAAATACGGGAAACGAGCAACAAAGGATCCGCCTTCGAACCATGGATCATGCCAAAATTTGAGTCTAGCGCCGTCCCCAAGGGTGAACCTGACGCATGAGTTGAACAGGGATTGCGTTTTTGCATCAATTGGCAAGGGCAAACCCTGCCAAGGTTTAGCCGGGTCAGTCCAAGACTGCCAGAGCCATCTGGAGTGAAGGGCGATGCCCTGCGCTTGCAGGTCAGTAATTCCAAGACCTCCAAAAACCCTCGGCCTGCAAACAGCTTTCCAATTTACCAAACACTTTCCTCCGGAAGCGACCTCTTTGTTTTCCCACAGGAAAGATCTGAGCAGCTTGACGATGAGTTTGCGCAGCCAAACAGGCAGATCAAGAACCAACATCTGAAAGATCGGCATCGCAGATAGGACATGCCGCACAAGGATTAACCTATCCCCGAGACTGAGGTGCAGGTGTTGCCAGCCCTGGAATTTGGAGCAGATTCTGTCATATATCGGCTGCAGGTCTCCTCTAGTTAATCTAGAGTCGGACAGCGGCATCCCGAGGTATGTGCACGGGAAGGTCTTGGTTTGGCAACCAAAACAGGTTAGAACGGCCGACAGATCAATCCCGTCGCAACAGATAGGAGTGATGGAGCTTTTCTCATAGTTTGTCCGCAGCCCCGTTGCATCACCGAAAAGATCAAGCAGTTGTTTGACAACCATCACTTCCTGAACCAAAGGGTTGATGAACAGTACCGCATCGTCGGCGTATAATGCCGTGCGGAAAGGCATGTGCCTATTGCCGATCGGAGCAAGCATCCCAGCGTCAACCGCCGCAGAGAACAACCCGGCGAGACAATCCATAACGAAATCAAACAGCAGCGGTGACAGCGGGTCGCCCTGCCTGAGGCCACGTCCATGGTCGATCGGCTCAGTTAGCGCACCATTGACCAACACTCGAGTGGATGCTGTAGATAGCAACAAGGAAAGTCTATCTCTCCAACGCCGGCTGAAACCAAGCTTTTCAAGCAGCTGCAGCAGAAACTCCCAAGATACGGAATCAAAGGCCTTCTCCACATCAAGTTTGATCATGAGGGCAGGGGTTTTTGCTTGACGGAACGCCCTTGCCATCCCACGCACATAGACAAAGCTGTCATGGATGGTTCTTCCGGCAATAAATGCATTTTGACATGGCCGCACTAGCTCTTGCATCTTGGGCCGCAGTCGGAGTGCAAGCAGTTTCATGATGATTTTGGCAAAAATACCAATTAAGCTAATTGGTCTGAACTGTTTCGGAGCCTCAGCGTCAGGAGATTTGGGGAGCAACACCAGCGTTGCAGAGTTAAGCATGTGCAAATTGATGGAGTTCAGGTCTTGCAAGGCTTTGATACCGGCAATGAAGTCATCGCATATGATGGGCCAGCATGATTGCACAAACAGGGCGGTGAAACCGTCGGGGCCCGGAGCCTTGTCCGTGTCTAGTTCAAAAACAGCAGCTCGGATTTCATCGACAGAGAAAGGTGCATCCAAATCAGCGAGATTATGAGCCTGAACATCAATGGCAGCAAGATTCAGAGTGCGCGGCCTCTCCCTGGCCGAGCCCATCATGGAGTTGAAATGGTCGAAAAGAGCCTGTTCCTTTGCCTTCTGCTCCGTGATGACAGTTCCGTTGACAACAAGTCTATGGATGTGATTTTTGCGTCTTCCAACAAGGTGAATCAGTAGCGCGACATTTAACCGAATTGACTGTCTTATTTCTCAAATATTTTGCTTTCACAATTCTCTGCCACAACCCATCCTGGGTTTCAAGTTTCCACCACCACTTACATAGGAGGCTAATATTTTGTCGGTGTAAATCTTTAATTCCCAGGCCCCCTTTCGTTTTAGATTTACACACTCTCTTCCATTTGACCATGTGATAGGCTTTCTTCTTCTTTTTCCCAGCCCAGAAGAAACGTTTACGATGTTTGTCAATTTTTTTCACAAAGGTTTTACCAAGCATGTACATAGACATGTAATAGGTAGGGATCCCGGATAAACAGGAGTCCACCAACGTCAAACGTGCACCCGAGGAAGCAGATTCCCACACCCAAGCATCTAATGTTTTAACCATTTTCGCATCAAGGAAGTCCCACTCAAGCGCTTTCAAAACTGCATAGGTTACTGGCATCCCCAGATAATGCATAGGCAATTTACCAACCCGACAGTTAAACAACTGCGAATAAAAATCCACCACATTATTATCACCACCAATAGCAATAATCTCACTTTTCAAAAAATTAATTTTCAGGCCTGACATCATCTCAAACATGTACAAAAGCAACTTCAGGTTAATGGCTTTTTCAGGTTCATGCTGGATACATAAAACCGTATCATCCGCATACTGCAGAACTGCAACCCCATTTTCAATCAAATCAGGGGCAAAACCAGTCAGGAGGCCATTTTTTTGAGCACTCAACACCATTTTTGTTAAGCACTCCCCAACCATATTAAAAAGAGTTGGTGATAAGGGGTTACCCTGCCGAACCCCTTTAGCACTCTGAAAATAACTACCCATCTCGTTATTCAACTTCACACTCACAGTTCCATTGTGTAAAATTTGTCTAATCCAAGAGCACCAGTGTTCAGAGAACCCTCTAATTCTATGACATTCAAGCAAAAAGTCCCAATTAACTTTGTCATAAGCCTTTTCGAAATCGAGCTTCAAGATAATACCCGTTCGCTTTTTCAGATGAACATGATGCATGATTTCATGTAAAGATAGAATTCCATCCATAATATTGCGACCTTTAATAAAAGCATTATGTTGGATACTAAACAGCTTGGTTGCGTAAGGTTCCAACCGCAAGGTTAAGGTTTTAGTAATCAATTTGTAAATACACCTCAACAAACAAATAGGTCTGAACTGCTGAATCCTATCAGCATCTGCCATTTTTGGCAGTAGGGTAATGACGCCATAGTTCAGCCTTTGCACATCAAGAGACCCTCTATGAAACGACTCAAAAAGTTTCATAATATCACCTTTAATTATCTCCCAACAATGTTGGTAAAATTCCGTCGGAATCTCATCCGGACCAGGCGCCTTGTTAATCTCCATCGAGAATAACGCATTTTTTACTTCCTCCTCACTAAAGGGTTTACACAGGTCCATATTGTCCTCCTCATTCAGTTTCTCCTCCGGGGACCAGAGATCAGGGGACATCGAAAAAAGGTTACCGGGAGCAGGACCAAACAGTTCCTTATAGTAGTTAGTCGCATGAGTTAATAAGTTCTGGGTGCCCTCAATCACTTCATCCCCATCCTGCAGGGATTGGATTGATTTTTTTCTCTTGCGGCCATTAGCAATACGATGAAAATAGGATGTATTAAGGTCTCCTTCCAGGAGTCACTTTCTGATCAGGATATATTAGGGGAATATGATGATTCTACATGCTTGAATTGGAAGGAAATATTGAGCCTCACTGATGTTTGTTATAAGGTGAATTCTTTCCTAGTAACAAATAATGTTTGTGATAATGTGAATTTTATACTACCTAAGTCTATGCATTTATGTATTATTAGGTTTGTTCATAACACAAGCATTATGGGAGGAGAGGAGCAGCAAGGCATGGAGGACATGTATGATCACATGGGAAACAAGAGGGAATGCATGGAGGACAATTATCAGAACATTTACTACAAGTGCTCGAGGGAGGAGAGGGAGGCTGGAGCACAAAGAGATGGACAAGAAGAGAGGATGGCGCCCAACATAATGGTGCTGCACCTAAGGAGGAGCCCTACATGGAGTAGGAGTGGGCCTGCGAGTCCAAATAGGCCGCACCCCTTTGTGGGTCGGTTTGTATCACTTTTGGTTGAACCCAACCGAGTAGGAATAGGTTAGATGGGGCGCATTGCTGCCTTGGCCGCACCCCTCCCCCTTAAATACCTAGGAGCCACGAAATTAGAGGGGAGACGACGATAAACCATAAACCCTAGAACCTCTTGTTGAACTGCGAGAAGCATTCATCTTGAAGTATTGTTACTGCTTGCAAATTCTGCGTGTTATTTGCTGTTCCATTGGGAATAAGGAGGTACAGGACCACTTGTAGTCGGTGGCTACTTGTGCAAGCTTGTGGAGTTGAGAATATCCAAGGGGTTGCAAGCTGTTGCATTGGCAACAGGGATCGGCCAGGAGAGTTTTCAGCAAGACAAGAGTTATCCAATTCATCCATCCAACAATTTCGCCACATCTCACTGAGAAGATCGGGACACCCCTTATCATCTTGGTATCAGATTCACAGGTTTACTCGGTGAGAATTTTCCATACCCTAGTTATTTGAGTGTTTTTCGTCCTATCCAGAAAAAGCCCCACAAAAAGAGTAGGTTTCGTTCGTGCCATAGCCTTAGATCAACCCAATTTGCATCTTCTAGTTGCTGTTTGTGTTGGTCATTGCGTTCCTGTTTTGTTTTCTGTTTTTAGTTTCGAGTGTCTAGGTTTAGGGTTAGGTTTAGGTTTCCAATTCCGAGTCCTATCTCTAGTCGAGCTGTGTTTTCTTTTGTTCGGAAGTTTAAACAGAAAATTCCCACAAAACAAAAATTCCTCCCGAGTTGGATCTCTAGTTCTAATCCGAGTTGGAGTACAATTCCTGCCGCGGCACACTTATCCTCTGTTTTCTGCCGCGGAATCCTAGTGCAATTCAACCTCGAGTTTCTGCCGTGCCCGGCACAAAATCCGCCAATTCTCTACCGCGGAATCCGAGTTCTACTCAAACTAGGTGCGCTGCTCTGCCGGCACGGAAACGTGATTTTTTTTTTCTGCCGCGGTACTGTCCGAGTTCAAGTAGGTTTTTCAGTTCTGTTGTCTTTTCCAATTTCGTTTGTATTCCACTCCGTATCCTTGTGAGACTTAGCTACGGCCTATCTACAAATATATTTAGGAGCATACCCATATAAGACTAGCGAAATTTCTTGCTCACAGGCTGCTCTTTGGATTGTTGCACGGCATTGTTTTCCTGAAAAATTTGCTCCGCGGTGCGACATATTGTGGCCAAGAGAGAAAGTTTTTTTACTGTTACTGTAGCAGTGCGTGAAAAGTATACAAATACAAAAGAGAGCATAAAAATAAAAGAAGAGTGAAAAATAAATAGAGAGACAAGAGGCCTGAAAGTTGATCATAGCTACTGCAGTTTTGGAGCTGATTACATTGCTGTTTGCACTAGTAAATTGAGCAATCTTGTGCATGTTTTTCATTGAGCTATTGCTAGTGTCTTTCGAGTGCATTGCAATATTTCCATCCACATAATTGCATTGCCACATTTGTCTCCATATTTGTGTGTGTTCCTTAGGTGAGGTTTTTGTATCATCACAAACAACAAATAGGTTGTGTACATTGGTGTTGTTAGGTATCCCAACCAAGCTCCACCATATACCTTGTTTTTGTCATTGTGATAGCTCAAACCCCCGGTATTCTTTTCTTCACATCAAGTCACATTAGTTGCTGCTACTTGGTGAGTACGTCTTTCTATTCACTTTGGAACGGTAAGATACACCTTTCTTTGCTGTTTTGAGTGAGTTGTGAGAGTTCCACCATCTACACACTGCCATATCCTTTCTATGTACTAACAATGACATTTGAGTTCCAGCGTTTGTGCAGTGACACATTTTGGGAGGAGGATTCTGGTGTGCTGACTAGTTCAGATTTGTTCCACTATACTGCAGACATCAATGGTAGACATGCTGCCATTATCATTGATACTTGTTCTGTTCTGAACTTTGTTAGTATTGAGGTTGTTGAAAAGCTACAGTTGCGTACCTCTCGACCATATACGCCATATAGGTTAGCTACTAATGATGATGCCCTTCTCATTACTCAGGTTGCATATGTTCCTTTAACCATTTATGGCCATACGGTTAACATTCTTTGTTCAGTGATCCCTAGAGCTTTTAACTGTTGTCATCTTTTGTTGGGTAAAAAATTTTGCAGAGAATTTGATGTTGATTTTCGCAAACACCCTGATATTGGACTTTTTTGGAATAATAAGAAAACTTGGATAATACATGCGTCGCTTACACAATTTCAGAGGGTTAGGCATCAAAACCTATGCTCTCCTATAATTCCCACAATTAAATTAAGTGAATGTGTAAACATAAAGGATGAGAGTTTGGGTGTTCTAGAAAACGTGGGAATGGTAGTTGATGAGACATGTGAGGTTTCTACTAATGTAATCATCTCTACTCCTAGTGTTGTGCTTTGTGATATGCAGGTTGCTTGTGAAGAAAGGGAGCCACCTATAGTACAACCTGCGTCACCACTTAATTTGGAGGAGCATGCCATTGTTCCTAGTGTTGTTTCTTGTGATGTGCAGGTTGCCTTTGAAGAAAGGGAGCCATCTATAGTAGAACCTGCATCACCACTTGAGGAAGATATGTCAGTGCCTACTACATCTGAGGAGAGTGTCATTGAAATAGGTGCTGATTTGGAGCTGCACCGTGCAAATTCGAAATTTTGTGAGCCTACTAATTTGCTAGCTGATTCTTGTGATTTGCATGACACACATATTTCTGAACCATGTGCTAACTTGACAATTTCGAATTTTGAGCATGTGGTACTGATTACACATAAAGAAGTGCTTGCTAAAATACCACCTGTTAATATTGTGTATTCCATCATGCTAAATGAACTCATTACTATAGATTGTGCTATGAATAGGATTTCTGAAATTTCATATGTCAATTCTAGCACCTATGGTCCTGGTTTTAAATTTAATCTAATTGGTGACTATAGCATGAATGAAATATTTATGGTGGATCAAATATGCATTACTTGTGATAGAATTGCTGATTTGAACATGGTTCTACCTCGTTTGGATTGTTTAGAGATTGCTACATTTGAACCAGATTTTACACATATGTGTTGTTTGCCCCAAAACTTGCTACATACATATGCTACTGATTTGTACTTCACTTATATTTGCAAATTGAGTTGCATCTTACATAATGGGAATAATGAATATGACAACACAATTGAGTGTAATACTATCAGGTCATTACATTGTTCTAAATTTCAGAGTAGTGCAGTTGAAGCTTTGTATCCAATATATACTGATTTACATTGTTTGGATTGTTTTGACTTTGCTACCACGAAATTTGATCATAGATCTTCTGTGAGAACACTTGATTTGGTACTAAACAATAAAAATTTATACATATTTGTTTCTCCTTATGATCGTGATTATATGAACTTCACTTATATCTGCAATTGTGATTGCTATGTGCTGAGATCTTATATGTTTTCATATGACAATTATGAACAATATATTTGCAATTTTCGTTGCTTCTTGTCATGTGAGAATACTAATCATGTCCACAAAAATAATGCACCTTATTATATATACATATATTCTGCGTACACGTTGTTCTTTTTGTTTCTTCCACGTTCAGCTTACCACAAGCCGAGGACGGCTTGTCTTGAAGAAAGGGAGGATGATCAGGATATATTAGGGGAATATGATGATTCTACATGCTTGAATTGGAAGGAAATATTGAGCCTCGCTGATGTTTGTTATAAGGTGAATTCTTTCCTAGTAAAAAAATAATGTTTGTGATAATGTGAATTTTATACTACCTAAGTCTATGCATTTATGTGTTATTAGGTTTGTTCATAACACAAGCATTATGGGAGGAGAGGAGCAGCAAGGCATGGAGGACATGGATGATCACATGGGAAACAAGAGGGAATGCATGGAGGACAATTATCAGAACATTTACTACAAGTGCTCGAGGGAGGAGAGGGAGGCAGGAGCACAAAGAGATGGACAAGAAGAGAGGATGGCGCCCAACACAATGGTGCTGCACCTAAGGAGGGGCCCTACATGGAGTAGGAGTGGGCCTGCGAGTCCAAATAGGCCGCACCCCTTTGTGGGTCGGTTTAATCACTTTTGGTTGAACCCAACCGAGTAGGAATAGGTTAGATGGGGCGCATTGCTGCCTTGGCCGCACCCCTCCCCCTTAAATACCTAGGAGCCACGAAATTAGAGGGGAGACGACGATAAACCATAAACCCTAGAACCTCTTGTTGAACTGCGAGAAGCATTCATCTTGAAGTATTGTTACTGCTTGCAAATTCTGCGTGTTATCTGCCGTTCCATTGGGAATAAGGAGGTACAGGACCACTTGTAGTCGGTGGCTACTTGTGCAAGCTTGTGGAGTTGAGAATATCCAAGGGGTTGCAAGCTGTTGCATTGGCAACAGGGATCGGCCAGGAGAGTTTTCAGCAAGACAAGAGTTATCCAATTCATCCATCCAACAATTTCGCCACATCTCACTGAGAAGATCGGGACACCCCTTATCACTTTCCATGCGCTTTTTGATACCAGTAGGATTCTTCTTCATTATACATGTTATACAACTCAATATTAATTTGAGCTCTCAAATGTTGTTCTTCAGGAGATAACCCCACACTCTCCTCAATTTGTTCGAGCATATCAAGTTCTTCTTTTAACTCAATTTTTCTCTTCCTATTATTCCCAAACATGTTTGCACCCCAACCTTTCAAATATTTTTTCACTCTTTTTAACTTGATATTAAAAATATCAATAGGGTCATCACTATTGATATGCTTTTCCCAGATCTCTTTCACCACCGTAAGGAACTCAGGATTTTTTAACCACGCAATATTAAATTTGAACCCTCTAGATTTTTTCTCCACCTGAACGTCACCGGAATCTACCAGTAAAAGGTTATGATCAGATTGGTCTTTAACCACTTTCTTCACAAAAACCAGCGGAAATAAAGCCTCCCAATCATTTGACATAAGGACTCTATCCAATCTTTCTAACGTTGGATTTCTTTGTTTGTTTGACCACGTATAACGGCCACCTTTCATAAAAATTTCCCTCAGAGCACAAGAATGTATCACAGAATTGAAAACATTAGAGGAATGAGATAACACTGTAGGTTTATTTTTTCCAAAACGTGTCTAAGGATATTAAAGTCGCCACCAACGATATAAGGGCCACAAATCGAGTTGCAAAAGGATGCCAACTCAGTTAAGGATGCCAACTCAGTTAGGACGCCACCTGTTAATTTCAGTGCCATTTTCTCTGGATTCACGAGTACAAGGCGAGAAGAAAGTGACTGATCCTCTGGGATCATGCGGATCACCTAGCACCCATCTCATCTCATCTCTGCCTATGCCATCGGCTGAAATAGAAGAATCAAGGACAGGACTAGGGAGCGGCGCCGCTCCTATGTCGTCTCCAGCGGCGGATCTAATCAGCCCACTAATTACTACCGTACTATATTAGGCCCGACAACCGCATGCACGCACAGCACAGCGCCGTACGTCCTCCTCGCGTCGTCAAACGAACGAACGAATTCCGTCGTGCATGCGAATAAAGCGGCGGTCTGACACATGCGAATAAAGCGGTGGCTCACGTGGTGAAAAAGTAATCACCACTGCAGCACGAGCTCCTCCGAATAAAAACTGCTACTAGTACAGCACTTGATGAGACGATGTGACGGTAGCAAAGCAAAAACACTACGTGCTAGCTGCATGCGGATACACGGCACCCGATAATGCAATTTGTGGAGACAAACGAATAGCACCTCGAGGGTGCTTAATTGCACCAGATTAATTTGCCATGGTCATCAAATTAATTAATCACAGTCAGCACATAATCTGAATCACATTACCACTTATCGGTTGACCTGGTATCAGCTACCACATTAAATTTTCGCTATCACCAGATTAATTTGTCACAGTCAACACGTAATCTGAATCATAACATTACTACTTATCGGCTCTATCAACTACCAGATTAAATTGTTGCGATCGCGGTCAGCAAATAATCTAAATAATCACGTTACCACTTATCGATTAACCTGGTATCAGCTACCAGATTAATTTGTCGTGATCACCAGATTAATTAGTCGTAGTCACCACATACTCTGAATCATCACATTGCATCACATTGCCACTTACCGGTTAACTTGGTATCAGCTATCAGATTAATTTGGCATCAGTTACCAGATTAATTTGGCGTAGTCACCATATTAATTAGTTACAAACATCACATGTTTTAACAAGATGAAATCATCAGGAAACTAAGAGATAATGTAGGTGGTTACCAAATAAATCACACATGGTTGACAAATAAACTAACCTGGTTACCAGATAACTAGACGAACTATCAGGTTAGTTAGTCGAGTCACAATAATCAGATTGTCCAAGCATGGCAACCAGTCACTATTAACATGTTATACAAATAATAGCAGCTACCAGATTAATTAGTCACAACTATCAGATTCATTAGTCACAACTATCAGGTTAATCTCGTCACTGTGAATGGTTAATCTGGTACTGTGTCGAGGGTTGCCAAATTCCCAACTCCTGCTAGAAAAAAATCACATAATGGAGAAGCACCCGGTTCGAAGATCGTCACAGAGGATGCGCCGACATTTTTTATCCCAGATTGTAGCTCGGTGTCACATCGGGACCTCGGATCAAAACCGTCTCCCTCTTCTATATCATGTGCAGCTTCACCATCCGAACCGCCGGCTCGGGTTGCGGCGGAGTTGGTTCGTCCAGCTCTTTCTCCGGTGAGCTTGCTGAGAAACATCAAATGAAAGACCATAAAACTGGTGTCAAAAAAGTGAAAAAATCAGCTAGCGTGGCAGGCTGTGAACACTATCTATCTAGCACAAAATAGTTCACATCAGGTTACCAAATTATCGGAATTACATTTATCATATTATCAAGATTATCTCCCTATCAGTTACAGATAGCAGATTACTATAACAACTACTAGGTTAATTAGTCAAGACTATCAGATTAATTAGTCCCAGTTGACAGGTTATCCAAGCAGTGTTACCGGTCAAAAGTACCAGGTTTTTCAAAAGCAACAGCCACCAAATTAATTAGTAACAACTAGCAGTTTAATTAGTCACAATTATCAGAGAAAATAAACATACACTTGCGCTAAACCATTAGTTATTCAATCTGTTGGAATAACCACATCATGGCGGCACCGAGGCCAGGAGGATTTGGGGCCATCGGGCAGAGGAAGCAGACCTGGAGGCGTCGCGCGGGAGGCAGACTTGGCCGGAACAACGACCTAGAGGCGCTGGTCGCCTGCCATGGCGGCACCAAGGCGAGGAGGAGCTGTGACCATCGGGCAGAGGAAGCAGGGGCTGGTCACTGGTGGCGTCCGCCGCGCACAAGGTGAGGGCGGGCGCGGGACGAGCTGGTGGTCGCCGGCCATGGCGAGCGCAGAGCTGCGGTTCAGCACGCCCACAACGAGCCCGCCGTCGAGCTGCAGTTCAACTCACCCGTAGAGCTTGGTGTCTGCATCGACCAATTAGTACTAGTACATCAACTAGTACTAGTGCACCAGCACGAGGCGGTGCTTGGTGGCTGCTGCAGCACCAGTGCACGACCAGCATGGAAGAGGGGCAGCGCGCGGAGGCTGTTGTGGCCTGTGGGCATCTCAACTGCTGCTTCTCCTCTCCTTGCCTGGGACTGGGACGGGTAGAAAAGATGGGATCTGAGGCGCTGGTCGCCGGCCATGGAGACAACGAGGCGAGGAGAAGCGGGACTGAGCCGGAGCAGCGACCTAGAGGCGCGGCGCCCACGCGCCTGCCGGCCGGCAACCGCGCGCTCGGCACCGTGCGTCGGATTTGGCGGCGGCGGTTCCGTCGGGGAGGAGAGAGAGGAGTGGGAGTTGGTGAGAGTTTGAGCGAGAGAACGAGTGGACACGAGAAACCGTGAGGGGATAAGAGAGGTGGAGCGCACGATGCCTTTTCACGAATCCTGACGCACCGACGCTCGAGCGGTCCGAGCCGCCGCCAGAAAAGACTACAGCGCGGCGCCTTTCCTTAGCTTTTCCCAAGAATCAAATAGCACGACCAGTGCGTACACAGGCCGGCTCACGTAGAGTAGGTTTCAACGTGTACACGATATACGGTAAAAAAAAGCATTCTATTTCTATCAGTAGACGTCATGCCGGAACCGAGCCATCTTCACGAACTCGTTCCCCGTCGTCGACTCGGTGGAGCTGGAGAACTCGCTGCCGCAGACGGAGTCCATGCGGCGGACACGGCGCAAATCACGATCATCGCCCTGCTCGTCGCCGCTCTTCTTCCGCTTCAAGGCGGACCATACGAGTAGCCCGAGAGAGACGACGGCCACGACGACCACGACGGCGGTGAGCACCGGGCCTGCGTCCATGAACGTCGCACTCCCTGCTCGCCGCCCCTGTCCAGATCTACCTGCACCTGATCGACGCCGGTAGCAAAGAATAGATTGTATTTGTCACTTGAAACGTACGCATGTCGATCTAGAAGAAAATCGAAGGTCTATATACCTTTATGCTGCAAGAAGAGGGCAGCGGAGTCGATCCCTGAACGATTCTTGCAGCTAGATTACTATCCAGCGGTAGCACGATGATGAGATGACGACGGCAGCTTCAGAGTGCCGTTTGGATACGGCAGACGTCGTCCTCGCGAACCTCCGATCTTCCCCCCAAATACAAGAGATCTGTCGGTCCGTGTGTACGCGGTTGCAACGCAATCACGGCGTGGCTTTATAAAAGGAAGAAGAGCCGGTGGATATATTTTGAGTAGTATGAGAAAATGGAAAGAAATCGCGCGGTAATTAGGGCGATTCTGTCCCATTTCCATCCACGTAAGCTAACGATCTGAACAGCAAACCCTGCCGTGTTTTCATGCACTTTTTTCTCCGATTACTTGCATGGGCCGAAGCGAGTATACTGCTACTGGGTAGGCCAATATTTTGTTTGCTAATGTTTTCTGGGCCTGGCATGCCATGAGATGAGGATATCTCCCGTCAGGTCGCCCAATTCTCAAGGTGAACTTCACTGGAAAAAAAAACTCAAATAAACCAGACTGCCTGTGCTGGGATGCATCCAGCAGACCAAGAAGAAGAGTTTTCCTCGGACTACTCGCCCGGTCCCTTCTCTCCTCTCCCGTGCTACAGTCGAGAGAGGCGAGTTGAGAGTCGAGGTCCGTCCCCCCCGTTGCTCCGGCGCCGCCGTCGTTCTTCCTCCTCTTCTCCGCCCGCTGTGGCGGTGGATGAGGTGGGGAACTTCGGATCTGGTGTCCGGCTTGTAGATAGGGTGTGGAGGGTGGTGGCTGGCGGCGGCGTTTGGGTTGGGGCGGCGCCGGCGTGCTCAGCTTTTTGGTCTCTCCGAATCCAGCCCCCTCTCGCCGGCGCGTCGCGCGGCGGCGATGGATTTGTGGGAGTTCTCCCGCGAGGACGGTGCTCCGGCGTCGTCGTCTTCGTCAAGTGGAGTTCCTGTCCCCGGGCCTGTTGTCGGCGCGCCGTCGACACCTCCTTCGTCGGCGTGAGGCTGCTGGGGTTTGTGTGCTGGAGGAGCACCGTCCCTTCCTTCCAATCTTGCGGGGAGGTCTTCTTCTCCGCGGCGGTGCGGTTGGTGGAGGATGGTGTTGGGGTTCTCTGGTGTTTCCGGCGGCTGGTCTTGGTGTGGTTCGGTGGTTGCTGGGTGGACGTCGTCGTTTGGCGCTCTGGTCCTGGCCGGAGGCAGCGTCGACGGGCTGCCAGGAGCTCGGGGATGTTTCCCCGCCGATGGTCGTTCAGAGGAGGCAGATTCCGGCGGACGCGTCGGATGGTTCTTGCGGTACTCCAACGCAGTATTTCTGCTATCGAGCTCCTGGTGGTTACAGGTTTGCGGTGACCTCGTTCTCCTCTTCCCTGGCGGTGCTCCGGCGGCGTCGGTGGTCGACAGCGACGAGCGGTGCGGTGGACGGGCGGAAGGACCTGCAAGGGCTTCGTTGCTGTTTTCTTTTTTGCAGGGTCCTTTTTGCTTTTTTCCTGGACAGGTGTCCGTCGGGATGGTTCCAGAGTGTGGTTGTGTGCGCACTGCTATGTGTATTTCCCTTTGTACTCTGTTTTATCTGATATATATATATGCAGTTTCTCAAAAAAAAAAAAAAAAAAAGAAGAAGAGTTTCCCTTGAGAGACGTCAACGTCTCTTACTCTCTTCTCCTATTTTTGCAAAGGGAGGGGCGTCAGTCAGTGTATCAAGGCCCCCACAGAAAAATCATGTCAGCTTCAGCGGAGTAACAACAATAATTTCCAAATCAGTAAAGTATCAACGTGGCAACGGGCCCACGGATGCGTCCAGAAAACAATAAACAACAACATCTTTGAGAAAATGCAGTTGAGTACTTAGTTAGTGTACTCCCTAAAACCATCGACAACGACATGGCAAGCTCTTCGGTCTACGACAATATGACAGTTAGACCTCCATGATCGTCATTGGTTCGTACTAAGTGTACTCCCTGAAGAGTTGAGTACTCCCAAACCATTGACAACGACATGCCAAGGTGGTCTTTTCAGTCCATGACAAGATAACATTTAGATTTAGACCACAGTAATCGCCATTGGTTCGTGCTGAAGCTTCGTCAACGGCTTACGCGATCGGACGGCGCGGCGCGGCTCGCCGGTGCGATCGTCGGATGCTGCCCGGGCAAGGCCAAGGGTGGTGGGCTCTCAGCTCTCCCCACGTCGTGGAACGTCGTGCGCTCACGCGGATGGGCGAATAGAAAAACGGGATAATCGCCGAAAGTCTTTTGGTCTGTTCTTCTCAGCTGTCTGCGCATGTGGAACGCGCCACTTTTGCTGATATAACACATTGGTCCCTCTCGTCTCGGGATATGAATGTCACTGTTTCTTCTTGTCCAGGCGCATTTTGAGTACGGTTGGATTGTAGCCAAAACATTTTCTTTCATCGAAATTACTAAAAAAAGCACGTGCTTTCTGAGAGCACGCCTTGCATCGTTGCTGATGCAACCACGTGGAGCAACCACGTTCAGCCCACAATTTGATCCTCCTTCCCTACACGACACGTGGCGAGTATTGAAGGCATCGCTGACTAGCTCCTCCTGTTTCTCTTTCCTCGTGCTACTTACCTACGTGCTGGTTATTTCCATTTTCTCTTTAGATTCAAATACAAAAATTAAAATATCTTGTGAACCGTGCATTCAAATTACGATCCGTTTTCGAGAATGAGCTAGTCGCATCGAGATCTTCAAAACTAGATCCCATGTTGATATGTTTCGATGAACTTTTTTTGTGCACTGCCCGGAGTGTGTATATTGCACTGCCTTATCTGTCTTCTCTAGTGCAGTGCAATGTTTTCTCTTTTGTGGTGCACTGCCTCGGATGGGGAAGTGCACTGCCTTCTTTTTGCGTGCACTGCCTTCTCTTTGCGGTACACTGCCTCGGATGGTGCAGTGTGCTGCCTTCTTTTTGCGGTGCACTGCCTTCTCTTCTGCATTGCACTGTCTCGGATGGGGATGCACGGTGCACTGCCTTCTCTTTTGTGTTGCACTGCCTCGGATGGGCAGTGCACGGTGCACTGCCTCGGATGGGTAGTGTACTGCCTTCTCTTTTATGGTGCACTGCCTTCTATTTTGTGTTGCACTGCCTTCTCTTTTGTGTTTTACTGCCTCGGATGCGCAGTGCACGGTGCACTGCCTCGGGTGGGTAGTGCACTGCCTTCTCTTTTATGGTGCACTGCCTTCTTTTTACGGTGCACTGCCTTCTATTTGTGTTGCACTGCTTTCTCTTTTGTGTTGCACTGCCTCGGATGCGCAGTGCACGGTGCACTGCCTCAGATGGGTAGTGCACTGCCTTCTCTTTTATGGTGCACTGCCTTCTTTTTATGGTGCACTGCCTTCTATTTGTGTTGCACTGCCTTCTCTTTTGTGTTGCACTGCCTCGGATGCGCAGTGCACGGTGCACTGTCTCGGATGGGTAGTGTACTGTCTTCTCTTTAATGGTGCATTGCCTTCTTTTTACGGTGCACTGCTTCAGCAGTGCACTGCCTTCTCTTCTGTAATTTGGTAGTGTACTGCTTTTTTCAGTGCACTGCAGACGTACAATTATTTGTAGTATCTCACGTTAAAAAGAAAAAACTAAAAACTAAACACACGAAGCTAGCTAGCTAGCGGGTGCTGATCGATCCGATTAATTCAGGTAGCTAGCTAGCTAGTAGCGTGTAGTCTGATCGATCTGATCATTCAGCAAGCTAGCTCGCGGGTCGTGCCAGGCTAGGAGATGCTCTCGCGCAGTATGCGCTGCCCACACGCCACGTGCCAGGCTAGGAGGCTCCTGTGCGCTCGCGGCGCTCCAGGATCCGCGCGTTCCGTGCGTCTCTAACGCGCGCGCTTCCCCATGACGTCCCGTTCTTTCTTTCTTTCTTTCTTTCAAATATGGGTGGCCAATTTTACATGAAACCTAGACATTGTATACATGATTGCTAATTTTTTGACAACGCACAGTGCCCAGCTCATGGGCAAGCAAATCATTGATTGATATTTCGGATAGTGATTTTTTTTGGATGGCAAGGTTTGGGTTCGGACCGAACACACCTCATCTTCTTATCAAATTACTACTACCTTTCTTGATGCTTCGTATACAAATAATGTTGTGGTTAATTCCGCGTAACCATGTCAAACGTTCAAAACTGGTCTTAGGATACGAATTACTTCGATGGACTCACTAGGCGTATCCAAGAGTCAAATATTACTATCGGATATCTCTATGTTAAGCGGTGGTGTTTTGTAACATGTTAGTGAATCTATATATAGGTAAGGTTTGTGACCACGATCGAATGGGTTAACAAGTTCAGACACGGAAGGATGAAATCCAGAGTAGGAACCTCTTGAGTATTTGACCGAGCAAACTGACCACATGACAATTTCACCTCTCTCAAAGCATTAGTATTAATGATTGAATTGAATATATCCGAATATTTCGTTACCCCACCTTTCTTATTTTTCTCACTCGAAAATCTTAGGATATTGAATTCATCTCCAATAATAGTAGGTAAATCTTGAGTAGAACAGATATCAGTCAAATAAATAAGAAAATCATCTTTTGTCCTCATTCTGAGCAACCCATTTACTTCAACCAGACAATAAAATATTCTTGGAGTTTTTTTATCATGCACTTCAGCTTTCATATAAACCATCTAGTCATAACTGTGAAGACATCACATCTAGAGAATTTGAAAATACCACCAGACCATCCCACGGAGGGAGACCAGTGCCAAGTATACACATTATCAGTATCAAACTTGCTTCATACAGACACATCTAGTTTCCTCTTCATTGTCTCTAGAAGACCAACAAAATCGAACTATGCTCTAACGTAAGATCTTTTACAGAAAAGAAAAAACCTCTTACCCGAACCCTTACAATTCATATAAGACCTAACATCGATATCTACTAGTTTTGTTTCTAAATCTGGGTCCAACTACAATATCACCCCGAATCATGGCTCTTTCTTTGCTGGAGCAGACTTTTGCATGCAATTTTACGAAGAAAGTGATATCATGCTGTGATCGGTAATGTTACAGCCTAACGATCAGATTTGGAGCACATGAAAATAGGTTGGGTATCATTCAGCTGAACATTAGGATCTCTTTGCAACAGACGGAACGCATCCCAATCAGTTCTATGCTCCCTGGTCAGACGAGCAGTTGAAACCATATGCAGCAGGTTTGACCCAGTCATCTGATCTTGATGAATTGCTTGAGGAAACATGCCCTGAGATGGACAACAATTCTATTTCTTTCTCATTTTCATCTGAATCCACCCAAAAGAATTCTCAAATATCCTGAATGCAAATAGTAAATCGATTAGATGGAGCAAGAACAGAAACTACAACAAAATGATCCCACCACGATGCTAAAATTGTACGCTATAGACATGAGTATGAGAAGTTTGTCCCTGTGTCACAACAGAAAACAACACAGGGAAACAATCTTTGTTTATACTCTGGTGTAAATTAGTTAGGGTCTGAAATTCAAATATAGCTCTCTGTTAATAGTTCCGGTAGCTTCTATTTGATTATCTGAAAAGATTTAGAGGCTAAGTTACTATTACAATTGATTGTGCCCAATCATTTTTAATTGTGGAGGTAATTTACCATCTAATGGCACTTATTTGGCTGCTCCTTATGCTTCGCTGTGACTCCCTGTATGTACGTACATTTGATTTATTGCATAGAATTATAATGCAGTAATTTAGCATGGATACTATTACTTATCTTAACGTATCTCCTCATTTTTTTGAGACATTCTGATTCTTTACTTTGCACGTTCTTGCTTTACACTAGGAATGAAATTTGTGTCATCCAGAAATTTGAATGGTATTCTAATTTGAATCTGTCTCACATATGAACTACATTCGGCATGCAGCAATAGGATTTACAAAATCCTTCTCTAATACTCCCGCCTACGAACAGGAAGGTCTCTCAAGCTCCTCCATCCTTCCCGCGGGTGTAGCTTCGGCGAGCGCCACACGAATCCGTCAGTGCCGAGGGCCATATTTCGCGACAGCAGGGACGCCGCACACCAGTTCCGTTGGCTTATGCATGAGATTTGTGTGCTCCATGTTGCTTACATAAGCATGTATGATTCTGTTTTCAATATAAAATCTAGGAATGCAAAAGTGTTGAATAAATAATCCACATAGCTGCTGGTAAATTGCCCTATTTAATTATAAAAACGTGCGTTGCACGTACATGCCAACTAGTCAGACAAACGGTCTTTGAGACATCTTCGAGCTCAACAGTACAATTTACTCCTCGTCATGGAGCTCAACAAAAGACAGTAGGCGCACGGGAATACAACAAAACACGAAGTGCTTCCCATGTCTCCCGGTCCGTGGACGCGCAAGTTGGTCTACTATTTTACTACTACTCGCAAACCCTTCCTCGCCGGACTCATGGTCCAACGGGGCACCACCACCAACCACAAGGCGAGCGTTCCACTTCCATCCACATTTGCAATCGTCTCATCGTCCTCCGTGCCGATTTGCTTCCCCCAAACACGCGGAACAGAAAACAATTCCGTCAATCAATCAATCACCCGCACCTTCTTCCACCTCCTCCCATCTCTAGTCCTCCATCGACTCTTCTCCCTCCCCGTCCGTCGCGCATATGTATGGATCTCCTCATCGCCCTGCTCTCCCGCTAGTTTAGCTGCTGGCTAGTCCACCCGCCCTGCCAATTCGGAACCGCGGCCGTTGAGAGGGGAGGTCGGCGGGGACGATGGGGCTCGGCGGGAAGGGGTCGCTGCTGCTGCTTCTTCTTGGTCTGCTGGCCACGGCCTTGGCTGCCGCGGCAGCGGACGACGGCGACGCCGATCCGCTATACAGGTGAGTACTACTACTACTACCACTAGTCCTCCCCTCCAGATTAATTCCTTCCGCCGCTATTTCCTCGCTGGTAGTTGCGACGCTTTTTAGTGCTCCGGTGCTACGAGGTACGGATTGTTTGGCATTGGTACAGTGGTTTTCTGGGGAACTGGAGCTCCAACTAGTTTGTACTATTATTATGTAATTGGGATTCGCCTAGTGTGCTTGTCCTGTTGAACTGAACCATGTGGACTGTACGGTCGAGAGAGAGGAGGACGAGGAGCATATACCTTCGGGGGAATTTGGCTGCCGTGTCTACTATTGCGCATATGGCGTTGTCGGTTCAAGCTCTGTTAAGGTTTGCGTGATAGGCAGCCGTGCAAGCAAGATCTCGTGCTGTGGTGCTTTGAATCTGTCCTGCCTGATTCAGTTTGAATAATGTATAACGAATTGAGGAGATGGTGATGAGGCTCGCGGGAGAACTACATGCCACATTTATTGGCTAGAGACGTAAGTGGGATCCCGCCAATATCCCACTTCTAGTTCTTTTGGGGGTGTTTTAGATCAAAATTTTGGACCAAAATTTGAACTATAAGTGTGACATTGGCAGGATCCTAGTTGACACCTTAAGTTGTCCTACAGCTTGAGCAGCTAATGTCTTGACCAGCAATTAACCAGCATGCGAAGTTGCTCATGTTTTCCTTTCTTTTGCCAGATCATGCGTGGAAGAATGCCAAAGGACTGGCGCCCTCAAAGACGAGTATATCAAACACTGCATCGTCTCGACCGATGATCAGCCCGCCGACAAATCGTGGTACGCGCACGAGCCGTTGTACTTGCAGTGGAAGGAGTGGAACTGCAACAGTGAATGCCGATACCACTGTATGATGGAAAGAGAAGAGGAAAGGGCAGAGCTTAACTTAGGCCCGGTCAAGTATCATGGCAAATGGCCTCTGAAACGCGCATCCGTGTTTCAGGTACCTCTACTTCCATGTTCGTTGGAGCAAATTGCAGCGGTTTTGATGTCTCGTTTTCACTTACTCACGTAACTGCTATTGTTTCATTCACAGGAACCTTTTTCTGCAGCTCTATCTGCTCTGACTCTTCTTGTGCAATTCAATGGATGGCTGTCTTTTTTCCTCTTGCTTTCGTACAAGCTGCCTCTTAGACCTGAAACTCAAGCGACATACTATGAATATACTGGACTATGGCACATTTACGGGCTCTTGGCCATGAATTCGTGGTTCTGGAGTGCCATATATCACAGCTGGTAGGTCCAGTCCACTAAATGAAAACATCTTTTCAGATAGGTTTTCTGTCGGTAGTTAGTTAATCCAGTTCATCTACCTGTTACAGTGATACTGCTTGGACAGAAAAACTATATTTTTCTTCAACTGCTGCCTTCCTGGGTTACTCCCTGATTTTGGCCATACTGCGAACTTCGAGCTTAAGGGACGAAGCTTCACGAGTGATGGTTGCAGCTCCAATTCTGGCTTTTGTGACAACCCACATTTTGTACCTAAACTTCTACGACCTTAACAAAGGTAAACTTTACTTGGAAGTTAGTTTATCACTGTTATCAAATTCGAAATTTACTTGTCCCGGTGCTAGTGCTGGAAATTAAACAATTGGCTGTTCTAACCTTATAAACTATGCAGGCCTGAACACGAAGGTCTGTACTGCTATTAGCATTGCTCAGCTCCTCGTGTGGGCATTGTGGGCTGCCATCACAAAGCATCCTTCACGGCTGAAGATCGTGTTTGTTGCTATTGGGGGCATTCTCTCGGTATTCCTGGAAGCCCAAGACGTCCCTCCACGATGGGGATACGTAGATGGTCATGCGATCTGCCTCGCCATGGCTATCCCCATGTCGTACCTTTGGTGGAGCTTCGCCAAGGAAGACGCCGAGATGCGCACGTCAGCAATCATGAAGAAGAGACGATAACAAGCTTTGGTAGGGCGAATACCAACAGGGGAGTGGTTAATCTGTGAAAACTTGTCTGCACTCAGCCTATGTAAAGATGAGTTTTTTCCTGTAAATTTAGGTGATGTCGTCTGTGAATTACTGTTTTTTCCATGCTACTTTTTGCCTCAGTTCAGGAGGTTTTACATGGTTTGAAACTTCTGATAGTCTATTGTATTCTCTCATTTATAAACCAATGGAAATATTTGATAGGTTTGTGTTGTTCATCTCTTTTAGCTGCACTGGCTGTTCTGAATCTAATTACTTTTATATTGTAACATGCTAGTTTCTGCCTCAGCCCAGGAGGTTTAGAGATGTTAAACAAGGCTTTCATTACACAGGTTGTTATTCTTCATATTTTTGGCTGACAAGGCTGGCTTTGTACATGACATACATAACACCGTGACATTTGCTAATCAGTTCGTCTTGCTAAGCAATTGGTTAAATATAAGAGGGCAGTAAAAAGCTGAATGCTCGATGAAAAATGAACACAAACAATATTTACTTTGAACAAATAGAGACCAAGATGGTAATCTATTTAGCATTCCTGAGTACACCTCGAACACACCAGATCCGAAATATCACTGAATGACAAAAATGCCAAGAAGAAAGACACAGGGTTCACAAAAGGAATGAAATGAGCAACTCAGCTCATACATATGCCAACCAATGCAACATCAAATACATAGCCAGCTCATTGTACCACCTCGATGTCCTTGAAGTACTCGTGCTCGAGAGCCTGCCTAGCTGTGATCCTTTTGCTTGGCTCGAACCGAAGCATTTTCTGTTCGTGAAAAGAAACAAAGGATTTTAATATAGTTACAGTTCATGGTGTCATGTTCATGGTATGTTTTCTTCCGACTTACGGAGAGAAGGTCCAAGCCAATAGGTCCAAGATTGGGGACAACAGTTGCAAGGTCCTGGAGACAAGTGAAGATTCCAGTCATAATCAGTGACATGTTATATAGGGCACTATGAATGCATACTTCCACACACGCCTAATGAAAAGTTTAAGCTATGGTCTCACACCTCTGCCTGCCACTTGGGGAAAGCAGACTTGTAGTCAGGAAAGGAGCTCACTCCTGGCCAAGTTTGTTCGGTCGGGGTACCAAGGACCCTTAATTGAATGACCGGAACACAACACACAAATCAGATAGAGTAGGCAAGAAGTGTGTCTGGAAGATGAGAAATTTAGTAATCCAGTCGAGAGCTGAACCTGAATATCTTAAATAATTCATCGATCTCAGAATCGCCAGGGAACAGTGGCTTTTGGTTCACCATTTCTGCAAAGATACAGCCCACTGACCACACATCAACTGGTGTGGAATACTGCCTCGCTCCAAGAAGAATTTCTGGAGCTCTGTACCACAATGTTACTACCTGAAAAATACTTCCCATAGACATGCCTTGTGAGTTGATGTGCCATGGTGTTGGATAGATAAAAGAAGAATGGGCATGTTTAGATGCAAAATCACATATACATACTAAGATGCAAGATTGCATACTAAGATCCTGCCAAAAGGTGATGTGACCGGAACAGTTTTCAAGGCCCTTGTAAACGA
This sequence comes from Poa pratensis, assembly GCA_947311845.1. NCBI lineage: Eukaryota > Viridiplantae > Streptophyta > Magnoliopsida > Poales > Poaceae > Poa > Poa pratensis. The sequence continues at coordinate 961,431 of CAMZMU010000066.1, forward strand.
GTAATAGAAGAAAAGTACCTCATGAGTAAATGTACGGACAGGAATTCCAAATGCCCTGGCTAAACCAAAGTCTGCAAGCTTCAGTGCATTAGTACGCCGATCTATCAATAAATTCTGAGGTTTCAAATCTCGATGAAGAACTCTATGAGAATGACAATAAGCAACGCCGCGGAGTATCTGATAGAGATATGACTGGAGAAAGAAGAAAAAGGTCACATACTCACATACCAAGATGCAACCAGAAGATGCTAATGCATTTTAGGCACAGATTAGGAATAAAGGCATATAAACAGTAAAATAGGATGTAATGCACTCATGCTATCTTTATTACTCTCTATGTAACAGTATAAACCACCCAATAAAGTAATGTGGCATGAACTTCATGTTTCAATATACAATTCGCTTGATCTAAAATGTGTTGCCACAATTTATATTGTAAGCAAACTCTAACATGACCTGCAAAACTGTATACCAAGGAATAGGTAATACTAATAAAATAATAACATGTCAAGAAATGAACTAACTACTTTGAGCCAAAGACCAAAGACCATGTCTGTCAGAAGTGGTAGTTGAAGGAAATAGTGCCACTTCTGTGTGCAGTAAATAGTTACACTTATACAAAGCCGACAAACATGACAGAAACGGTGCCCACATGGGGATCATGCAGCACTGGGCTGATCGTGGTGGTACCACACTGCCAATCATTTAGAGCAACAAAGCTACCACTAACAGTGAAGCCACGTTTTATTCACAGCTTAAAGGTGTTCCTGTAGAGCAAAAGAGTGTTGTACAGTGCATCTAATTTGAGGAGTTAGCCTCTGTTGGCCAGCTATTGTGTTCGGTACTAGAACCCAGGCAATCTTAAAAGACAATACTGGTTAAATGTTCCTGTAGTGTATCTATGTTGAGAGTCATCAACTATCATTATATATTAAAACAGGGTTAAAAAGAACTCCGAGTTCGCTTTGAGATGTCTGAAATTCCCACATCGAGCAGATAAAATAGAGCAAGATAACATCGGTTATTTCGATGGGCCTATTTTAACAGAGAAGATAATCAGATGAGAAACGTTTATTTCCACAAGAAATACAACTATATTTCCAATAATAAACATGGCATCTGTATAGATACAACTCTGTTTCCAAACTATACATTTTAGCATATGTGTCGACAGGAACTCAGCTAGTTCTAAGCTAAGATAAGTCTGATATTACCATAACAATGTAAGTTATACGGTATCTCCAAACGTAAACAGACATATATGTCCAAGCATCACATCTACATACATCAGTGAGATTCAGCGCAAGAAGTTTAACAGTGAATAAGGGCACGAGGCAATACAGACATGGGTACTTTTCCCCAAGTGTGCATACTGGTTTACGCTAAGTCCGGCCCTAGTGAACAACAGAATGGGCACAAGGCAATACAGACATGGGTATTTTTCCCCATCTATGCATACTGGTTTATGCTAAGTGTGACCCTAGTGAGCAACAAAATGGGCACTGTCCTGCCATATAAAACACCACGACAGAAGAAGACAGGTGATACACCATATATGGAGGGCACAGGACATAATGTGGGTTCCACATGTCTTGCCTTGAATCATTGTAGTAGTACAACATATGACGGAAACTCCGAAGTGAGCTGGAGCGCGTTTGCTCCTGGTATCCTTTCCTCATCTGGCCAGACGTTTCTTTCGCTGATGTCACAAGTCGCTCCGTATAACGATGGTAAAGCTGGGAGAGGAATACGACGTCAACCACCCGGAGCGTATGCATCTGACGGAAATCTTGCTCGTCAAGTGGGGTCAGATAGGTGGAGATGAGCAGGTGACGGTTGGGGCAATGCATTTAACGAAGAGACCTGTACCGAGACCGCCTGTGCTAATTAACCCACACGCCCTAATCTACCCGTGCCTGCCGTTCCCCATCGCACCGCCGTTCCCCTACCTCCGTCCTCCTCCCAAATCGAGCAGCCAACAAGCCCATCCCCCACCAGAAGCATGGCTTGATATCATCAGCTGCCCTGCCGTTCCCCATCCCACTCCACCTCCCACCTCTCTCTTTCTCCCTCCTCCAGCATCAACTCGGCCGCCCGAAGCTGGTCCGGTGCTGCCGACCTCCACGAAGCTCTGGCGATCTCGTTACCGGGTGCTGCGCATCCTCTAGCGGGAGCACGCGATGCCTCCATGGCCGGTAGAGTTCCAGCAGTCACCGCATGCATGCTGGCCGGCAACACCAATCCAGCAGCCGGTGGCAGCTATACCACGGAGGCATGCAGCTTTGCATTCTAAGATCTGGAGAAGGGGCAGTGTCACTGTCGTTGGTTCCTGTATTTTTCTTGTGCAGAAGCATGTGATGGATGTGTTTGGTCAGTTGAATTCTCCGATCTGAAGCATCACCATTCGAGTGTTTTTTCTGTGAAAGCATGAGAATCAAAAAATTTGCACATTTTTATTTTGAAAGTTGTGTTTCTAACTTTCTATTCAAATATATTATTCTCAGCTAAGTTTTTTTTTGGTTCGAAGCTTCTCTTGTGGGTTTCATAGCTCAATTTCACAAGTTGGAGAACGATTTGCTTTATACCGAGTTCAAACTTTTGTAGACCACCAACCAGCAAATCCCGAGATTATTGTTTTCTCGGTGACATGTGTTTCTTTCAGGTTGAATGCTCCAATTCATTTAGTTGAAAATTTTGTGAATTTTGACTATTGTATCTTAGGCTCTGATCAAATCCTATCTAGTTAGTGTTTTTTTAGAGACTATCTAGTTAGTGTTGCCCCTCTGCATATTGATTCGGAGAGCAACAACTCTGGTAACCATTTTGATTCATCTGAATGTCGTCTCAACATGTAATTTATTTGATCAAGAATCTTATAATCATTATGTCCGGAAACTCTATTGCTAATAAGTTTTTCGCATTTGACTTGTATATTTTTCTAAAATTCGTTTCATTTACAGGAACAAAATGAAATTACTTACTAATCTTATCCCGTGGTAAAAAATGTATGCCACTAAAATTAAGTGAAATTTTGTTAGTCCATCATGGGCTTAAAATCAGAGTAGAGAACAGGTTTGGCACATGATGTACCGGCATCCACGCGACGCATTTACTGCCAACTCTCTCCCCTGCCGTATTGGCATTTAATTCGCACGTCCGTGTAGCCTAGAATGTACGACGTATACCTAGCAGTATAACAATATTCGGAAATGACTGGACCCAGCATTTAATGAACTCACAGTCGGGATAACACACACAACGAAACCCAGAGCAAGCGAGCTCGGGTGCCATTCGTCCGCGCTCAACATATGAGAGCTAAAAATTCTTTTACACGACAACTAAGAGGTACGACTTATTTACGTTACTTATGCTTCTCCACATCCACATCGCCCTGTCATAAGCTCTTCCAAACACTACTGAGTTGTACGGCACATACGGAATCATTGATCATGACAAACTCAAGCGAGTGCCTTGCATTCAAGGTCTAGCTATACAAGGAAAGCAGTAGAAGCAAGCCACAGTCCCACGCATTACGGTTCCACATTGCTCACCTTGATCAAGGCAGGGTTCTTGGCAAACTCCGGACAAGAATCCATGAACTTCTTGAGGTCCAGATCCAGGTACTCAAAGACAAGCCATATGCGCTTCTCGCTGTGGACAACGTCGTGTAGCCTGCAAGCAAACGAGTGGAGCTTCTCAGCACAGCAACATCGCAGACCATCTCATCCTCACTACAAATGTACCAACATCACTGATGCATTAACTAACACGGTGTTATCAACCGGTTCTACTAAATCCGGCCTGGCCACTGTTGCATAAAAGCAGAGCCCATCGATCCGTCTGGACTTAATAATGCCCACTTCAATCAACCAAACAATCGATCCAAGCTAGTTCAGCCAATCGATACTAAATCCGGAGTAGGTAGGTATATGCAGCAAAGTCAATGCGGATAAACGGGAGGAGGAGTGGGAGCAGGAGGCTCACTTGACGATGTTGCCGTGCTGCATCTCCTTGAGGAGCGAGATCTCGCGGATGGCGGTGGAGGGTACGCCCTCGTCCTCCTGCTCGAGGCGGATCTTCTTGAGCGCGATGGTCTCGTTGGTGAGCCTGTCCCGGGCCTTGTACACCACCCCGTACGTGCCCTCCCCGATCTTCTCCACCTTCTCGTACTGGGCAAAAGCACAAACACATAGAGTACACGCTTGAGAGATCGAAGTCGAAATCGAAGCAACAAAACCGTCGTCTCTGAACGGAACCAGATCGCTCGCGCCGCGTCGGTTACCTGATCCATTGCCGTCCAATGGGACGGCGGCGGCGGCGGGCGCGGGTGGGTGGCGGCGGAAATGGACGAGCAGGTGATGGGGGAGGAGGGGGAAGAAGAGGATGAAGCGGGCGAGGGGATCAAGAGCGGGGGAGAGCGGAGGCGGCGGGTGAAGTTGCTGCTGCTGCGGCTGCCGCCATTGAGAGGGAGGGACGGAGGAGTCGCGCGGTTTGGGGGTGGGCTGGTCCTGCTCGCGTGGCCGCTGCCTCCTCCTCCTCCTTGTAAATGTTGCTGTTGTTCTTTTGCTGCGGCTCGCTCTGGCCTTTATCTGACCTTTGACTGTAGCTTTTCTCTCACCACTCAGCCCGGTCCACCCTCCCTCCTTACCTTTTTTTTCAAAACACAGTACAAAGTACAAACGCAGACGTTCATAAACACGTGTACACACTCATCCATATGAACGTACGCACGCAGACCCTACCCTTATGAGCACCTCCGACAGACTGAATGGGCGGGTCGAGTCTTGAAATTAATGAAGTCACCACATGTGCCTCGCTGTCGTCCCGCCTGTCGAATATTCCGACTGAATGAGAAACACCAGTGTTAAATCTGGCGTTTGAACTCTGATGGATTAGAGGTACAACCACCCTCCTAACCTGTCCTTATTATCAGGTTGGGATTATAATTCAGCCGGATTAGGTGGTCGTTCTCGGAGGGTAGTGATCCTCATGCTATTTTAATGATCATTGGGGATGTCGTATATAGACTTTCATATCATTTTGACAAATCTCTACATTTCTTCTTCATATTTTGCGAGGGCTATCTTTGTCTTCTTTGATGGATGTCATATTACTATAGTGGCAGAGAAAAACTTTGTTTCAAATAAAAGCAAAAGAGGAAAGCCCCTCAATTACTACTTAAAACCAAAATTGCATATTTCATTGTTTCTTGAGAAGAGGTTAAGTTTGTCGCGATTTCTGGGTAAAATGAAAGGAATATCATACATTTGACTATCAAAAAAGGTAACTTTGTCAAGCATTGCACATGTGATACAAGGCCAAAAAAAATCTGCCCGATTCGCAGTGGTTTCACTATACTATTTCTCATTCCACGGAGAAGTCGGAGCTAAGAATATAGGGTTTAGGTCCGTGAAAACTAATAGTGGCCTAAAAGAAATTGTAGGTATGTTTCCCCCATTTTGATCGTTCAAGCCTTTCCTTGTTATAAAAAAACGTTGAAAACGATGTGGAACCAAATTGAGTGGAGTTGAAATCGATGTAAAACCAAATTGAGTGGACAAGGATGGACAGGACGACAAGTAGGTCCAGCAGGCCACAAAGTGGAGTGTGTTCGGCGAGGACTGACTTGCATGTAGTACAAACAGTCTTTGTTAAGTTCGGTCGAGGGATCGATCCACTAAAAAAAATCGTGGATGGATAAGTATTTCCTACGGGCCGGGGTTCGTCGAGGACTGACTTACATGTACAGAAGTTTGTCGGTACACAGGAACCCAACTCGTAGCAAGCCCGTCGACTGTCGAAGCGTGGAAGTAGACGTATGCTGGGGACGAGTGCGATCGCACGCACCGAGGGAACACGCATCGGCATCGGCATGGCACGGCGGCGCGCTTCTCCACGCACTCGATCGGCTCGCGAGTTCTTATCCGCATGGAGGACAGCGTTCGCGTGATCGGCTGCTGGGGAGTTTTTTTGACTTAAAGGGGCCGCCCCCCGGTGGCTGCTGGGGAGTGGGGACCGGCCAGGTTCATTTCCACACCCGTCGCCGCAGGTACCGGCCAATGACAGCCACGCCGGCGCCGGCGCCGGCACCGGCACGGTGGAGGCGCGTACGGCAAGATGAGACCACGCCGGCCGGCCCGCTGCGTGAAAAGAGGAGATTGCACTGCACTGCATGCGCGGCAGCCATGTGACGCCCATCAAGGCGGGAGTAAATCGATTGGCGCCATCTCGCGCGCTGCGCTGCACGCACCACGCAGCAGGCGGCGTAAAGCTGGCTGGTCACCCCGGCCGGCCCCGCGAAGTAAACAGCACGAGGGTGGCACAGAGGAAAGCTTCTTCTTTTCTCCACGTCCTCCGCTTCGCTTTGGCCATCGGCATGCCCCGCCGCGCGCGCGCGCGGCCCGAGCCGTCCGTCGTGTCGTGTCAAGCGCCATTAGTGTGCCGACAGCCGACTGACTGCCGAGTCAAGCAGTAAAGCCTAAAGCCAGCGTCCATGGTCGGCAATGCAATGCTGTGGAATGGGGCTGTGCATGGTGCCACTGCCTTGATGTCCTTCCCGCGGCCGGCCACCTACACTGGCTAATCCACCATCCTCCATCGCACGACGTACTACTACGCTCCATGGACATTGGAGCTACCTTAAATTCAGCACGTGCTTTCATCATGGACTGCTGTGCCATGCATTTGCATGATGTTGCATTGTTGTATTGTTGGCTTGTTGCAACATGAAGTATTGAAGTGCCAGAGATGACCAGTGGTTCGGTGAAATGGCTATAAAAAACGATGGCGCGAGAGAAAACGGCACTTGGGCTTAGTGCTACAAATGGGCGTTCTCGCCTCCTCGGCTGAAATGACAAACCACGTGGGCTTTCATCTGATTTTTCAATAAACTGTTTCGCCTTATAGTGTTACAAGTGTACTAGACCCAATGGTAGTAAGTATGCTCGTGCAAGCCCATATATTAAATAGGCCATCACAGTCACGAGAGAACTCAATACTTGTGTTTGGTTTAGCGTGTGTATATGTATGGTTTGAGTTGAGCCCATGCCAACCTCACTACAAATCTGGCTAACCAATATTTTGGTTAAGGTTTTGGACTTTTGGTTACCCATGTGTTTGGCCAGTGCTGCAAGAAAAGTAAACTAGAGTTAACTAGGGAGCATGTACATTCTAAGATATTGTCAATCACCCAAGCAAGTGCCAAAAATTTGTGCCGTGTTCAAAAAATTGGTATGGTTGGTTTTTGACCATCCAAACAAACCCTTCGTGCCCAAACTTGCCAAGGCAACATTTTGTTTGTCTATCGAATTCCGGTTATTGTTTGGTCTTGTCAAGGTATTGGTAACGCGGAACTACTATATGGATTCATACGTACCGTAGAGGAGGTGGGGAAGAACGTAGAGGGTTCCAGTGACGGGATTGCACACACGGTCTTACCCAGCTTCAGATCTCACAACGGCGGCGAGATCCTACGTGCTGCTATAATTCACTCAAGTCGAATATGTGTACAGATTACAATGAGGTTGTATGCGTAGCCCTAAGGCTGCTGGAAGGCTGGCTTATAAAGGCGCCAAGCCTTCCCCTACAAGGAAAGCCTTAACCGACATAGATCATGAGTCCTAGACTAACACGGCAACAAACCCTAACTTGCTCCCTAAGGCGAACGTAGTCTGGCCTTCGTCTTGGACTTCACTAAGCCAGCCCAGGGCTTATTCTTGCGCCCAAGCCCATGAGGCCTTCTCCATTAAGCCCTCCGGCTTTATCTAATGGGCCTCCTTGGTGGGCCAGGTTTTATCCACCGTGGCAGGCATACCCGTTCGGCATATCCTCCACAGTAGTCCCCGGAAAGGTTTAAGTTCTTCGTTTTCCGTCTTTGGAAGACACGGGCTTTCGCCTTTACTCGAAAGGCGGACAGAAGAGCTTGGAGCATTCCAAGATGAGACGTTCAGTCTGCCTTAAGGATTAAGCCGAACTCTCCTGTACTTTGAACAATCTGTCAGAAAGATTCTGTCAGCGTCGAGTCTTGTCACGACGTCATCGTAGTCAACGCCAGTCCACGACAGTTTGGATAAGCAAAGACACGCTGTGACGCCATCACCGCTATTTTTCCGCACACGATCTCCGAGGCGTCGGGGAGAAGATACCCACTATCTGACCGTTGCGGGACGCGTGGCGAAAATCGCGCGGGCGTTGTCCCACCGCACTAATCGCGGCGCACCCCCCCCCCCCCCACATATAAGGGAACACATTTTCTCCATTACTCCATCCGATCCATTTCCCTGTTCATCTTCCTCCTCGCGCCCGTCCCCCTCTAAACTCCGGCGAGCTCCACCACCACCACTTGCGCACCCATCCATGGAAAGCTCTGATGCGACCGCGGAAGCGGCAGCGGCGGCGGCGTCGTCGGCGACGGCGGGACAAGATTTGGCCGCGAGGGGCTCGGGCGCCGTGGATGCATCCACTTCTCGCGCGGCAACGGTAACAAGCTCCGCGATCATCTCCACCAAAGCGGAGAAAAACGCCCAGCCCTCCGACGAGGGCGACGCGGCGGAGGCAGAGGAGGAGGGAGAGGAGGCATCGTCCCGCAACTGGGCTGCCTCCACCATCACCGAAGCAGACCTCATGCAGCTGCAAAAGGAGGGCATTCTCCCATCAAAGGAGAACTGCCACTGGCGGTCGGCGGTCGGCCACCCAACTCCAGATCCCGCCGGCGATGAACGAGTGCTCCTCGTCTCACATCTCCTCCGCGGTTTGTCTCTACCACCGCATCCTTTCTTCCAATCTGTCCTAGATTACTATGGCCTTCAGCCTCATAGCGTAGGCCCCAATAGCATCTTGTACATAGCTGGTTTTATGGCCTTATTCGAAGGATATTTAGGCATAGAACCTAGCTTAGACTTCTTCAAGTACTGCTTTACTTGCAAACGCCAAACAGAGAAGGAAGAATTGCTTTCCTTAGGAACAGTTAGCATCAACCTTCGTAGAGGTAGAGACTGGTATCCTAAGGCGCCAAAAATAGACTCTATTAAAGGCTGGAACAGCTCCTTTTTCTACTGCAAAGACATGGCTCCCGTAGGCAAAGACATAGGACTTCCTCGCTTTTCTCCTTTACCTGCAGAGCCCCGCCTTTCTTGGGGCGAGAAACCACTGAAGGTCCTCCCTGACAACCTCCGTCGCATGCAAAGGCGGATTGAATACTTGACAAAGACTGATGTGCCCAAACTCACGGGCACAGACACCATCTTATGTTGGTTGTCAAGGCGAATCCAGCCTTTGAAGGATCGCAAGGGCCTCTTATGCCACTACACGGACCAGAAGACGGATCCTCTCCGTGTTAGTGAGAGCGACCTCACGCACGATGCCCTTATGTATCGCTTCAAGAGGATTGCCAAGGAAAGGATCCAGCTCGCAGAGCAGCGTCCTATGTACACAGCCGCTAACCCGGCTCCCACGGTAAGGCATTTACCGTCACTCTTTGTGTTACTATACTTCCATGATGTTTGCCTTACTAACACCACTTTTGTTTTCAGCTCGCCCTTTTGCCAGATAATCTGCTGGCTCCTTTGTTTTACGTGCCTGAAGCGGCACCCGAGCCCCCAAAGACTCGGAAAACGAAAGGCTTCAGGGGCTTCTGCAGCAACTTCAGCAGCAGAAAAGCGGAAGCGTGACAAAGCCATTCCTGTTATGCCGAAGTGCTCACATTGAAGACGATGAGGATGCGGCCTTCAACGCTCCAGTGCAGAAGTAAGCCGAATCTCAATTTCTGTAGTAAGGCGAACAGTGTCCATAAATGTTCTCTTATTTTGTATATGATTCGCAGGATCAAGCCAACTGCGCCTCTCAAGAAGAAAGTATATTCTTCCAAGCAAAAGAAGCTGACCCTTCTCCGGCTGTCGCTCCCCCCCCCCCCCACCCCTCCATTCAGCAAGAGACAGCCCCAGGCCCATCTGAAGATCAACATACGGATCTAGACCCGCCCGTCTTACTGAGAAGACGGAAACTGAAAAGTTGGCCAGGGCTGCTGCTGCTGGGAAGGCGGCAGTAATTCAGTCAGAAGAGCCAAACGAGCCCATTACTCGGGAGGCTATCCGCAACATGGTGAAGCAAGAGCTCTTTGACGACGAGGGGTATATCTTACCCAACATCGCCGCCATGCTTGCCGATGAGAAGGAGCGCAACGAGCCGCCTCCGAAGCTAAGGCCAGTTGGTCAGACATTGACCATCTTGAATCTGGAAGACAATTGTGACGAGCTGTACGTCACAATGAAGAAGAGCTACAAAGCCTTGAAGGCCATGATGCAGGTAAATATTCCGTCTTTATGTACATACCCTAGTCCCCGGGCGTTACGTTGAGCTTTGACTAAGCCGACGTAATGGCCTTTCTTTCATGTGGATAAAGACTCCCAGTCCCCAAGCACCTTGTAGCTATATCTTATTATCTTTACCTTTGTTACTGACTACTGCCCTTGCCCTAGCAGAGCAGCGAGCAGCTTACATGCGATCTATGGTACTCACTGAGCAACCAAAGGCAGGCTCAAGACAAGCCGTCGCCGAAAATAAGGCGAACGAAGGTAAATGGTGTTCTTTCACATGCGCTGTGAGTTTAATTCGTTTGAAGGCATAACATGCTCAACACATGCAATGTGCGTTTGCACAGCTGTTGTGGCGAAAGCGAAACAGATCGTCAGCGAGACTGGCGATATAGAAGTTGTGAGGCGGGAAAATGCCGCCTTGTTTAAGCAGCTGGAGGAGAACCGAAAGACGGCCGAGGCCAATCTTAAAGCCATCCAAGACAGCGCCACTGCAGAGCAAGACAAACTGAAGAAAGAACTTCTGACTTGCAGCGACAGGCTGAAAAGGATGGGCTCTTAATCCAGAGCTTACAAGGTCGACTTGAACGCCGAGCTGACGAGAGCACCGCCATTGACGAGAAACTGCTAAGTAAGCTTCTCTCCTTTCTTTCACTTCTCGCCTTTATTTCAACAGTTCATTACGCCTTATACTTATTCCGTTCCCCTCTCCACAGTTCCAGCTGGGTTTGGGAAAGGCTTACCTCTGAGACGCGTCTGGAGCTGATCTTGAGAGTG